>VYXD01008192.1:812175-864266 GCA_013397195.1 Hylia prasina | reverse complement strand
ACCATGAGCCCAGTTAATATTAACTTTTTTTAATACAGTATTAGTTCTTCATATTAATAAAACCTAAAAATATTTATACAGATAATTTCATTTGCAAAAACAGATTCTTAGCTAATTTCTTTCCAGTCAAGTGAGAAAATACAAATACACATAATCATAATACACATAAAACATGTTCATGGCATTGCATTCACTACATCAATTAGCTACAATTTTTTCTCACCTCTTTAGTATTAAATGTACAACAATGTAAATAATTCATAAATCATAGTAATGCATATTATTATCTCCTTATTCTATAGATTAAAAAACAACTTTGATTGTTCAAGCTGCAACAGCCCTTTGCCGTAGATTTTATTGTCCAGATAAAGCTCTGTAATAATACAGTGCCTTCCAGCTGACTGTAAATCTGCAAGACCATTTATTTATTGATCTACAGGCTAAAAGCAGAATGAACTCAAGATTTAAGCAAGAACATTACACAACAGCCACATGGCTGGAGGTCTTCCTGCAGACAGGGCCTACAAAAAGCACAGTGTCCTTCCATAAGAAAATACAGTGAAGAAAAAATAAAAATGGTTAAAACATACATCTGTATTAACTCAGGAGATAAGCTTTTTCCCTAGCTATCTTTCTCTCACTCATCTCCAAGCCAATTTGTTACTTTTCTAAATTACAGTTTACAATAATGTGTATACCAACAACAGTAGCCTCATTTGGACCCAGAGAAGATGGAAAATAGCATGGTTTCTTTTTCCCCTGCTATAAAAACTCATTTTAAGATTCTATCTTCTGAATATTTCTACAGCTATTGAACTAAACACCTGGACCCCTGTGAGTCACAATATCTATGATCAGTATTGTTATTATGCACCTATCGAAAATATGAATGAGAAACAACAGGGTAGACTTCTGGACTATCAGTCCTTGCAACACGGAAGTCAGTGGGTAAGTAATAACACTATAAAAGGTGGTTGTTATATTGGGACATAAAGTTCTCTGTCTTAACAGTCTCATTTCATGATTACTTCATTTCCAAATCCTTTCAGTGGAATTTTGAAAGTTATTATCTGAAGGAAAAAAAACAAACAAACAAACAAACAAAAACCAGACTCTCTGAAAACATTCAGCAACTTCTTGACTTTTCCTGGAGCTTGGATGGACTGTGAAATACATGAAAATAAGGTATTATAGTGTTTTTCACACAGAAGTGAGCATGAAGAAAACTTCTTTGAACACTTCATAATGAAAGAGACACTTGCTAATCCTACATAAGATCACAAGGTGGAGCTCAAGTATTAAAATTATATACTTGACACTTTAAATGAGTTCACACACTAGTCCCTGGCCATTTATAATGGTCTCATTCTGTATTTTCTCCCAAGGTTCCCCTTCTAACCTCAGAAGGATGAAAATAAATTTTACTCACCCAGTTTTGTGTCTTGGACCTTTGACCATAAGACTTGCATCAGTAGATCTTTTGGAAATAATATGGTCCTGAGTAGGATCCACAAACTTAAACACATGAGAAGACCCAAACTGAACCTTCATTCCACTCTGCAGCATGGTGGTTTCTGAAATACGCTGACCTTCCACATAGGTTTCTGCATCAATGCTTCTTGGAGTTACAGTAACAACTCCATCCATATTAGTGAGGTCACAGTGATGAGGCTGAATTCCCGGACCAAATAACTGGGAATAAAATTAATTAACATAAAATAAATTACACTGTAGCAGAAATAAAAAAAAACATAGACTAAGATGTAGCTCCCCCTATTTATATAGTTCGTTAATAGACTAGCTATTTAACTTTGATTATGAATTTACAGAGATGAGTGGTACTAAAATCAGTGAGTTTCACTTCATTTTTCAATGCAACAAGAATAGTAAAATGCACATTTAACTAACAGGTTCATTAGACACCCCTTAATGAAAAATTTTACACTGTTTTAGTCATATACTGTTTCCTTCCACTTGATGTTTTATAAGAAATCTCACAATACAATTAATTATAAATCAACTAAGTGTACTGAAATGGACCCAGGGTACTGTAAGAGATTCCCTGCCATGAACTTCATACAAATATGCTTGTTTTCTACTTTTAAAAAAATCCTACCTCAATGGGATTAAGATGAGGACTTGAAAGCAATTAAGCAGTTACAATAACGATGATGTGCACTATTTTATTCAGTTATGAAAAAGAAAACCCCATCTTAAATAATAAACCCCTTAAATAATAAAAACTTGACTTAAAATAATAAAACCCTTCTCTTAAATGAAGGGTGGAAGTAAATTAAAACACATAATTATGACCATTAATACAAAATTCCAGCAGTATTTTACCCTTCAAGCTTTGAAGGGTATTTACAGCGTATTTCATTACATTCCACAATGACACAAAACACACCAGAGATCTGATCAGTACTATAATATGAGTCTGCTTTTTTCCTTACCTGAATGGAATTGTCATCGAATTTTTCAGTTCCAACTTCAGTGACACTTAATTGTAGACGATAGAGCTTTGGCTTATCTCTGGAGTCAGAACCATCTGTACAGCAAGCAATAATATTAATTTGCAAGTTAATAAAGTTCATATACTCACACAGTATTTCTACATTTACTGCAACTGAGTTCAGAATAGCAATGTTCACAAAAAAAAGAAAACCTGAGTGACATTCTTTCAAGATTGTTGGTAACTTGGTTGTTCCTAATAATGTGTAAAAACCCTGAAAGCAGAGAAAGCCTACTTGAAGCAGCTGTTTACTACAAATGCAAAGAATAAAGTAATCAAGAACTACTATTCTGAACATACTGTGAAAACCCTTTTCTATTTCCTAAGCAGCGTAAGCAAGACAAGAGTTTTTGTAAATCTCTAAGATTTTACATGGGTACACCAGTAGGGATTTAGAAGATAAAGAAAGTAAAACAACTGCAGATTCCCACATTAATAGTATTTACTGATCTGACTAAAGTACTGCAGTATCAGCAATATCTGCTGTCAAGTGAAACTACTTCTAATTCATCAGATACTGAACTAGAGCACTATTAAAAGACAATCCTACAAAATGTTTACCTATGACAGCTTTAGTTTTAATATATGGGACTTTAGCACTTCCGGCCTCATCTTTACACAGGTTCCATCAACCTGTATTTTCATCTCACAGAAAATAGGTAAAAAATAAAAGTCCAACTTCCTACTCCCCTCAGAAATATGTACTGTCCAAATAGAATATAATTTCACAAGATCCACTGGACATACAAAGTGTACACAATTTAGCTGGTGCCTTCACAGGCCAACACAAATGGGTTTTGGCATACATATAAATCCTCCTCATTTCTCAGAAAATTCTACAACTTTAAATATGACCAGAAACTGCAGTAATACTGTCATTTCTAACTTCTCTCCAATCTCTTTTCCATAGCAAAGTTGTAAGAAGAGAGGCTGCAAGACAAAGTATGTCTTACCTGTGGAAATGAACAATAATTTCAAGTCATCTCCAAAAAAGCATTAGAGAATATTATTAAAGCCATGGCACATACATTGACACTGTCTGCAAGCAGGTTACTGGCTATCTTCAGATTTTTAAGTGAAAGTCAATATAAACAGAAGTTCCTTAAATCTAGTTGTAAACTCCCAGAATCTGTTTATTAAAATCAGAATGCAAACCACTTAACCATAAAATGGTAGTTATTAATAAGCTTCTCCTGGGGCTGTTGGGATGTTAATGAGACGTAAAGACACCAGCCACAGTTAGTCCATAGACTGGTACTGTAAATACTAAAGTGCTGATACTATAGTAAGGAATATGCAGTTATTGAACAAGGAAATACTGTCATAACATTAGTATGTCATCCATCACAAAAGAAGTATTAATCATAACACCACTCATCCCTCTAAACATCTTTCAGGTAGAGGGATAAACCTTTTATGAAATCTCTGTATTTGAGTCTAGAGAGGCATACATTTCATGTCACAGTAACCCAGAAAAGATAATGCTGGTATGTCTTCAGCAATTTGCATTGTGTGCAATTTTAAATACTTAACAATGCTAATCAGAAATGATATGGCTGGATCTTCAGTATCACTAAATGCAGGTATGTAATAGATTACTGAATGCACATGGCTGCTTACACCAAATTCCATTTATTTTTATTATGTCTCCCCACAACTTACACATCAAAACCTAGAGTAGCTCCTTCATTTATTTATTAATCCAAACATCAAATATTTCCTCCTCCTACCCACATTCTAGTTTTGTAAAACTGGCACCCACATGTGTGTGCTTTCAAGCAACAATTACTCAATAAATGTATATTAGCATCACAATGTTTCTTCTGATGCAAATTAAGACCTCTGTTTCTCTGCAGTGTCTATGGTTTTCCTTGAAAACACCTTGTATTAAAATCATAGCATGATACAATGCAATTTTTTCTTCCACAAAAAGGAGAAATTTTTAAAGAGTTATTCAAAGCTGTTTGGGTTATCGGCTATACTTCATCAGTAATAAAAGCCAATTTCTACAGTAAAAGGTATCCTTATCTTGAGGATAATTACTACAAATCCTAAGAATAATGAAAGGCCTTTTTGTTCTAGGGGAGGGAGGCAGGAGGGAAGGACAGTTGTGTGGTTGTGTTATACCACAGTGTAAAGGATACTTCCTGGTTTTCAACAGCTGGAACCTCACCTAAAAGGTATTTGGAATGTATCCCTTACACATCATTGAAGCAAGATACATATTCTGCTATAACTATGGTGAAGGCCCTACTCCCCAAGCCATGACAGTCCACAAAGGCTGATCATAGCAAAGGATGCAATACAAATAGATTTCATTACTTGGTTTATGCACTTAAGAGTCACCATTCACACTTGAAATAGTAATGTTATTAAAAAAACTTGTAGTGAACAGAAGTGAATAGTCACTGTAAGGACATCGAGTCAGTGGATTGTAACACAAACATGTATTTTTTAAACAGGAATGAAAAACAAGACAGGCCACCCTTCACGGACACGTATTTTAAATGTGTTACTTCTCCACTATAAGGTGAATCCTACAGCGCTTTGAAAATTATAACTTCAATTGATTTCACTAGTCAAATGCTCAAAACAATGCTGGGAAACACTACTGACTTAGCACCAGACCAAACCAAATGATGAAGATCACATAGAAAACAAGTAAGCCCAGTTGCTGAATGTTATTTCAGTCCATCCAGTCTGTTATTATCAGATTCATTTCAGTTTCCTGGTTCATTCACATGACTTGGATACAGAGACAATTGCTGACTGCCACATGTACAGCCAGAAGCTACTGAAATGCACTCTCTACCATAGAGAATCTAACCTTCAGTCAATGAAACAGTCGTACAAACAGCAACATCAGCAGTTCTGAAGAAGTGGAAAAACTGGACATACTTCACTAGCAAACTTACTGAATTTGTGCAATTGCACAGGGCATGAAAGTGAGTCTGCTGGGTTCTTCTACAAAAATATAAACAGCCTCTGTTTTGATAGGAGGATATTTCTACTGGAGTTAATTCTATAATAAATACAAGTATCCTAAAGTGTTTTTTTCCAAAGACACAGTCTCACTCTAGAGTATGAAGACCTCTTTTCACACACTGAGATAAAAGACTTAAAAAACTATCTTTTTCCAGTGACATGAAACCAAATTCCAATCTTCCTAGTTAATGGTCAAGTGCTCCTGCAGAGCCCAACCATGATTTTTAGTTTAGCCCACTCTATGAAAGTTTTCTGCTCTCTGGAATAACAATGTTAACAAAATAGAAGTCTGAATTCAATTCACATAATTGAGCACTGGACACAAGTTTGAATACAGTTCTTTAAACCCCAGTATTGCACTCCACAACCATAAGGGAAAGGGTGAGGAACACTGACTACTGCATGTAGTTCTTCTACAGCAGTCTAGAAAATAAAACGAGGTAACAGGAAAAAAAAAATAAAAGAAAAAAATATTTTGGTAGACATTTCAAAATGAAGAGAAAATGGCTTTGTGTTCCTCTCTGTTTGGTCAAACCAGAACACATCTGCACATTACTCTAAACTCTAAGGAGAATTAAAGATCCATAATGATTTGTACATTAGGCTATCAATTTCAAACACTACAAAAAAACTGAACAGGTCTCTACTGTGTTAAGTGCTAAATCTTTGACATACACCACTAATTTTAGACAAACCAGGTAGCAGAAATACCAAAGGATGCTATGGAACACCATGGAGTAGAAAGTGAGGTCATTTCCCCAGGGGTCCAAATATTATTTCACATAAAAATCATCACAGATTTCATCCACTGCATCAACACAGTCAAATACTGAAATGGACATTTAAGTTCCATGGCATTTACCCAAAAATTGTTTTAACTATGAATTCTGCTAGCAGACGGATCAAAGAACTTTTAGTCCTACTAAAATATTGCTCGTAAACCACCCTCTGAAATTTAGCTGTTAACCGTAGCTGGAAGGTTCAACTCTTTGGATAACAGCATGTTCATGATCTATTTGTTGTTTGTTCACAGACCAAATAATTAAATGGCAGCTGACAAAAGAGATAACTACTTCACAGAAGCAGTCCCTTGGAAAAAAACCCTTATGATAAATAAGATAGTCCCTCATTTGTCATAAAGAAACACCAGATTTACAGTCAGAGAAGTTTTTAGTGACCAATGAGAGAACAGTATCAAATACAGCGTTACCTTCGTAAGCGTGATAGTTGTAGTAGGCAAAGTGATTCCTTCTCCCTGGGGTTAGAAACACATGCAGAGGACCCAGGTGAAGGCAGCACCAGCAGGACAGATACCATGCAGAACATGCGGAGGAGGGCAAGAAAAGAAAAGACAGGAAAGGGTGAAACTGTAGCCAGACAACATCCATTCAATTTATAAGGATGAAGTTCGTTGAACTCTTTCAATTTTAGAAACTGTGTAGAATATAAAGACATCAGTACTACAAAGCTATTGAAACAATCCTTATTGTTTAGAGAAGTGACAACAAGCTGTTAGAAGAAAAACACAAACAACAAGTCAGTCCCCAGGCAATGTGTGAAGCTCAGCACACAGCACTGACACCTGTGGCACTTCACACTGGGTTTACTCGCTCTCAGTTAATGAGCCACTGCCCGAGCACAACATTTTAATGATAAAGCACCAAACCCCAAAAAGAGTAAGAGAACAAGAAAAGAAATCAACAGTACAATTGAAAGAACCCAAAATATTAATATGCAAACCAAACCTCAACCTGTAGGATATGACAGTACATTTCATATATTCTGTGTCCTGATAATTTCATCTGGATTTAAAACAAACAAAAAAAAACCCATGCTATCATAAATTTAACCTTTTTTTTTTGCAGTTCTGATCCAGCAAAGGTTTCAGCACCGATTTCCAACCTTGCTTCCCAAAACCAGACTTCAAATGGTAACATTTACTCGAATACCTGAGTACACTCAAGTTACACTTAACAGGAAAAAGAGCTGTATATAACTCAATCACCAAAACTGCAAGTCCATATCCAAATCTATATATAAGGATGACAGAAATTAAGAGCATAAGTTGTGTATGTTTTATCAGTAGTTATCCTATACACAATCAATCCCCCTAGCTGTTCCTAGATCATAAAATTAATTGGAAATTACCACAAAGCCCAGCGAGTTCTAATTATGCCAAAATAAAACTCAGCCTTGCTAGTGATCCATATAGGCTGAAAAATGTTTAACATCTAAGCTTGATTTAAAAATTCATGTTCTTGTCCAGTTAAAATATGTGATTTTCCATGTATGGCACTGTCAAATACCAGGTATACTACAGTGTACTTGTGAATGTAAAGCAAATCAGATTGAAGCTTAGTAAATAATTTCTCCCCTTTTTTCAGTCCAAACATTTGTGGCCAAGATTTTGATATTACAGCAATATGCATCTCTACCTTTAGAATTGCTACCTCCAATTCAGAATCTGAAATCAGAAGAACTCATGTGGCACAGACTTCCCACCACACACAGTTCCTTGTGCCTACAAAGAATGTCTTATTTTCAAAAAATCCAAATGACTATATAATAATGTAATTTAGCTTATTAGATAACCAGAATTCTTACCTGGGCTTAATTCTACCAGGTATGGTAGTTTCTCAGGAGGGAGGCAAGAGCCATAGCCAGACCCGTCAACTCTTTCCTTCCCCTTTAATGGCTTTCCATCAGTTATCTTCCTGGTTTTCTTTGGGACATAATCAGGAGGCCGCCTTTTCAGCTGAAAGACCAGTATTCCTACAACACAGTATTACACATCCTTTGAGTCACACTACCAGTGCAGAAACACACAACCAACATTTATTAATATTAATCTGCAAGTGTCCCATAGGATTACTTTCAGCTTACTAAGTTCCTGTCACTTCTTTAGAATACTTTAGCTTAAAAATAATTACATACAGATTAAAAGCATACTTCAGTATAGTGAATAATTTAGAAAGTTTAGGGTAAAATGCAAGATTTTTCTACTGCCTAATGAGGTAATACTACAAAGAGTGCATAATGAAACAATAAATACCTCTAACACTCCCTAGTATTTTAAGTGCCCAAAACTAAAACACATTAAAATATATGTTAGAATTTCTTCCTTTACAGGGGTTCCACAACATGGCTTACAACCCAAGGCACAAAAATATCTTAAAGGTTTTGGACATACCTTTATCACTAGGCCACTCCCTGAATATCTGCAGTGGACACTCATCATCATCAAGAATCGTTTCTTTAGCACCTTTTTCATCAGAGTGCTGAGCACCAGGAGGCAGCATGACCTAAAAAAGAATTATCAGTTTTCAGAGCTGTTAGTGGACAATTAGAACATTCAAGGGTATATTCTCTAGTAACGTTTTTTGCATGTGTTGTTTATAACAAGAGATATGGCCAAAAGAATTCAGTAACTTGGAATGTATTTTGTTTTCCAAGATTTTCTAACACTCTTCTCTCACCTCTTGCTACAGTTAAATCACACTTACCAGAACACCATGTAAGTTTAAAAAGCAAAGAAAAGTGCAAGTTACACTCAAAGTAGGGGAGATCTTCTTTCAGTAAAAAAAAAAAAAAATATATATTATTCCAATTTCTCATCAAATAAGACAAAAAAAAGAAAAAAAAAAAATTCCGTGGAGATGATAGTCCAGAAACAGAACTGAACTTTCCATTATTATTTCACACACTGGAATCAGCCTTTCATTTTGCTAATGCCATTCTGCTAACGTAACTTATGTATATCTTTAAAAAAGACACAACCAGCTGGCAAAGACTATGTCATACCTGCTGTATCCTAGTCCTACCCAAAATTTACCTGGTCTACACAAGGAACTAAGGGCACAACTGGAGCATTTCACACAACTGCTTCATGCTTGCTAGCTCTAAGGAAGAAACAAAACCAAGGATATTTTTGGAACAGAACTACAGACTGCTCCTACCTTTTACAGCTATATCCTTACAAGGCAGAGGAAGGGGGAAGTCTTGATTCATGAAATCTGATCTTAGAGGAGATAGAGCCTGTAATTTCATGCATTACTGCTCCCCACAGCGATCAAGAACAAGTAACTGTGACAGGCAATATTACAGTTACTGAAGACAGATCTTTCAAAGCTGAATAAAAAAAATATACTGTACTCCCAGATTCGAAATCTTAACAATGTTATTTAAATTCATAGACAGTTCTATTTAAAATGAACTACTCCAAATTATTCCCATCTCTGAACTATGACCAAGGTAAGACCTTCTGAAGGGATGCAGCCATTGCCTACAGCACCCTACTACACTGCAGCCGTCACTCTCATTTGTTCCCTCCTTTCCATCTCTGTGTTAACCAAGTTCTCACAGATCCACCTCAAACATCCTTTCATCTTCCAAGCAGGAAACAACTACATTTAAGATCAAAAGTATGTAATCGCTAAACCATTTTCTATGCAAAACTTGGCTAAACATAGGACTAATTAAATTATCTTTAATTAGATTTTCAAATAGACAAGATATTATAAAAGAAGGAAAACATTAAAATGTATAAACCAGAGGGAAACAGAAACACATCTACACTCAAATCTTATCTTGCCAAACTATTTCACATCTCAGATTTTGAAATCAATTACACATACAAGATAATTAGGGCAACACTGCGTTTCAAGCTATGTTCAACAAGCAACCATCTTTAAATTCCAAAGCCCTTGAAACAGTTACAAAGCAAGAAATACATGCAATACCAGGACCTGACCAATACTGGACTGGGGAGGAAACCAAAGAAAAACCAAATGCAGTGAAGCCAGAGGAATAGATGGGCTACAAATGCACAGGTGCTAGCTGAACGTGATACTACTTCTATCATGGAACTTGGATAACCATCCATACTTGGTGCTGAGTTTAAGGGCAGCAATGGTGAACTAGACAAGCTAGAGAAGAGGGGTCACAAAAGCACTGCTCCCTTCATCCTCCCAGTCAGTTGCCATTCCCCTCCTCTCTCAGGAAGTGTGAGCTGATAACTCAAACATCCATCACTTCAAAAAGATCTGTGACCTAAGCTGTAGAAAAATACAGAACACCAAGTATCTGAGCTCCTGCAGGCCAGGAGGCTTCTAATCATTATGATGCCACTTTAGAAAACATCTCTGGTTTAGGTGAATGCTGCCTCAGTGCCACCCACAAAACTGAAATTCCTACATTTTACAATAATGGAAAAGCATGGGAATAAATCTGTATAATGACTGGGTTTTGGCTTATGCATAGAGATTTGCTTGAATTTTTCAAAACAGGTGCACTTAAATACAGTTTTGTGAATTTTCATGTATACAGACTGCTAAGTTCAAGCAGAGACATTTCCCTGATTTCTGCAACAGCACAGGAAATAGAGATGGGTCAAACCAGCCTAATATCACAAGCTTTGGATACAGTCTATAAATGGAAACAAACACAAAACTGGGAATTAGGAAAAATACACTATGCTTCATCATGAGTACATTCACAAGCATATATAAATTATCATAGTTGTTCCATTCTATATTTTTTAATTTAAAATGCAGTGAAACATCCAGAAAATACAAGCTATGAAATTTAAATGAAGACCATAGCAACTTTGGTCTAAACTTTCAAAGCATTTGTTGGAATAAACAAGTACTATTAAGCCCCCATCATAAGTAATAAATAGAGACCAAGTTATAAGACCCATCCTTAATAAAAGTCTCACATGCTGCAACAGTCTTCAATAAGCTCTTCTGTCATTTTAATGTTTTTTAAGTAAAAACCCTTATATCTACTGTATATTTGAGTATATCTGCTTAATGTGATTTGTTAATCTACAATTTTCCTTACAAGCTGGGAACACAGGCTCCGCACATGCCACTACGAAAACAAACAAACAAAAAAACACAAAAAAGAAGAATCTAAGAAAACAATAGCAACACCACCACAAAAAAAACCCCACAAACATCCCCCAACTTATCTTGTTAAAATACTTAATGTCTTATGTCTGTAACAACTACATCTTTAAAAAACCCAATAAAACTACTCACCATGAAATGCATATTTTTGCTTGACATTACAAAAAGTTATTTATGCCTTACCCTCAAGTAAAAAGTAAGTGCATGCTAAAAACAAAAGTCTAATCAAGATTCTACTTTCAAGAGTTAACTGGTTTGCTGCATGCCTGAAGTCTAATGCCCTGAGTGAATATGCACAGGTAGCTTGGAAGACTGTCTAATTAATCTGACATCTTCAGAGATGTGCAGTGAACCCCATATTACTCAGGGAAACTCAAACCAAGCAAACTGAGACAAACAAAACACACACATTGGAACAAACTGCTGTCTACTTGCTTATACAGACAAGCACTTTAGAACCAGAAAAAAGTACAGCCTGATACACTGCAAACCAATGTATGAAAGCAAACAACTGACAGGAAAATGCCATTTACAATAAAAGTCAAAAATGTAACAAAAAAGCCTTATGATGTTTATCTTTCAACTGAAACTTCAGGAGTGATCTTTATTACAGGTACTTATACAGCCTTATAATGGTCTTGTCCTGCAACTCAAAAATTCATCTTAATAGTTAAGTAAATGTCAACTGCTTAAATCTTCAAAGAAGACACTGCACCTGGCACTCAAAGAGAACAAAATGTTTCAAAATCCCAACCAGTGAGAAACTGAAGTTGTATGTTCCACTGATAATAGCTGAACTTCACAAAATGTAAAGAATAGGAACATGTGCAGGACCTGTCTTACACAGAGTACTGTCAAGTGCCAGAAGAACAGGGGCAAAAGCCAAACCAGGAACAGAGAACACTTGTGAGACTTCAGTATAAAGGCGTGCCCATTGGACAAATTCAGTGGTGCATTTGTGAGTTTCCAAAAAAGACAATTGTGATTAAAGACACATCAGGCTAATTCTTGTGCATTTCAATGTTTCAAGCAAGGAGAGCAACTTTATAAAATAACTGGAAAAAAGATTATTTTGAAATCTCGTTTTAAAATACTCAACTTTATTAATAAAAGAACTAATATATTCAAAGCCAAGCACTGTATCAGCAGAGAATGACCAAGCAGATTTTAGCCAACTACAACTTACTGTGAGCAAATAAGGTCTGCTACACTTAAGAGGTATAAAAAACAGATCTGCTGTTAGTCAGTGAAGACCACTCATGTATGTCAAATGTAAACATAAGCACAGAACTTGTAGCAGTTCAGACACTCACTGCATGAAGATCTGTTACTCAGAAAACAGGAAGTATTTTCCAGAAGTATCTCCCAAAAAACTAATATAAAACAATTTCTTATGCAGCAACAACTTCATTAACCTTTCCCAATATCAACACAACATTCCCCAGACTATTTTCTACATTGAACATCCCCACAATAGACCAGAAAATAGGTGGTAAGGGGGAACACCACCACTACAAAAAGTAACTTGCAACAGTTTCCTAGGTAGAGGTGCAATTAATCCAATAAATTCCCTAATACTCAAAGATTTTTAATACATCATTATAAGTCTGAACTAAGCAGAATGAAGTAAAACCATGTTCAAATTCAGTCTCAGTGTCTCTGCTGTTTCTGCTCCATGATTCTCTCAAACCAACACAGTATCATGAGAAACAAACTTTTTCCCCATTTTTTTAATGTTTTAAGGAGCAAAAAATGCAGGTTTATTAGACAAGTCATAGCCAAAAATGTAATCAAACACTGGACTCAAAACAGAATCAATATTTTCAAGCCTCACTGTTCTCCCCAAGAAGACAACATGGTCAGAAGTTTGTAATCTTTCATCAGCACTGCCTCTGAGACTTTTTGATTAAAGCCAGACCTCTAAGAAAAAACAATTCTAGGCAATTCCTTTAGAACTCCTAAAATAATTAAATTCTGAAAAAAAGAGTATCACTTTAACCTTTTCTGATTTGTAACGAGGGTCAGCTACCACTGCAAGGTTTAAAGGACACAGCACACAACATACACCTTTTACAATGGAGCTCGCCTCAGCACTTCAGCTTCAGAGTGGACACTTTTACTTCAGGGAAACGGTTTTGTGCACAAATTTAGGTATCCACAGGATGAACTATCAGTTTATGCATCTGTGAATCACCAGCACACTTAGTGGTATAAACCACAGTGCCAAATGAAGAAATATGCCATTTTCAGTATTAATGGTTTTCTATACAACAAGCAGTAATTTAGTATGACTGGAAGAGTGAAGTTTTGAAAACAAAAAACCTGACATGTCACTTCATAATTCCTGAGGCTATTAGTGTTAGACTGGGGGGCTGCGGGGAATGTTAGTCATGGATAAAACCAAGTCATTCTATTTAGCTTGGAAGCTACTGCAAAAAAAAAAAAAAAAAACAACCAAATATGAAACATGAGGAGATTGTGTTTCAGTAACTTACACGAGCAATACAATAATCCTTGGGATTTTCTTTTTCCAGGCCATATTTTTCCAGTGCTTCAATAACTGCAAAATCTGCAGTATCTGTAGTGGACAGCAGGATTGTCTTGTATGGTATATTTGGTTTTAAACTGTCTGCATAAATTCTCAGTGTCCCACCTTAGAAACAAAATGGAATTAACAATGCAACCAGAGAATAAAAAGACAGACATGAAGTCATTTATTATATTTCTAACAGTCATTCATGTATTTCTTATTATTTCTACTAAGAACAAAGTTCTTCAGAAATAATTTCATTACTCTACTAATACAAGAAAAATTACATAACATCCCCAAAATAGATTTATCTGTGCCATCGTTAAAAATCTCCAGTGATATTTCCACAATTTATCTCATGAAGTCTTTTTCCCAGTGTTTTACCCTGCTTAGTATTACATCAAGTTAAAATGAAATAGCAGCAATGACTTGAAGAACAGGCTTTTCCAATCGTGATAGGAAATTTGTGCTGACGTCCTCTCTCTTTAACAAGCCCATTTACGACTCCCCTCAAAATGTTTTCTACACCTCTATCTCTTTCTTCACTACTCTTCCATGAACAGAACACATCGTTTGAGATTTTATCAGTTTAACATTTCCTCACTTGTTCTCTTCTAATGGTGTTTATACAATCGTTATATCCCCACCCATGAATGAGAAACACTTCATCAGTGTTATTCACAAGATCTACCAGAATCCTTCATTCATTGCAGAGCAATCAGTCCTTTACATCCTTTATTTATGCTACTGATTGAATTTTCTCTTCATTCGGCTTGTTCTTAGCACAGTGAATGTCAGTTACTTCAGCCAGCCTCTTCAGGTTGCCAGTCTAAGTCCATCCTTCCTTTTTTCCCAGTTTAGCACTGTTAGCAAGCTCAATTCATCAGTCTGCCCACCACTGAAAGCTTTGACCTGCACCCATCATGGAACATCCTCCTGTGGAATCCTACCTTTACAAATCCTTTGTTTACAAATCCTGAAGTTACATCACAGATACCCTAGCCATGTGCAAAAAATGTTGGAGAAAACAAAAGTTAAGTCAAATTTACAGGAGTTGCTGGCCTTAAGAATGTTCTCCCAGTAAAAAGTTCACTGTTTATAATTTAACCAGAAGAACTTTAAGTACCTGAGTCTGGCCTGCCATCAGAACTGCGGAACTCCTGCATTCTCTTCTCTAGTTTTTGCTGCCGCCGCCGTTTCATAACCACCTCAGGATTGGATATTGTGCGAGTGAAGCTGGTCTCAGGCATATCTTTGTAAACCTCAGCTGCAAGGCGAAAATTCTCACTGCCAAGTAAGTTTAAATAAAAAAAAAATGTCATTAAGAGCTTAAAATACATGCATCCTTATTACTTCACGTAAGATAAAAAAGCAGTAGGATTCATAGACACAGGAGGTCATTTAAGTTATTGTAAGATAGTTTCTACATGAACTTTTGCTAAGGTTAATGCTGTTCATATACCCATGCTCACCTGATATAAAAAACTAATTTAAGCACTGCTAGTTGCTAGTTTTCAAAGAAAACAAGAGGTCTTCTACCTCTTAAACATGGTGGCACGGGGAAAGGCATTAAAGACACTTTGTATTATACCCCTAATTTTATTATGATTTCCATTACTGCTAAGCATGAGAAAGCTGAGTTAGCATGTGCTTGCAAGTCATGCTTTTTCTTTTGCAAATGCACTTAAAAACAACTATCATTTAAGTTCTTAAAAATAAGTTCAAACCACTTACATATCATCCCCATGAAGAAGTCTATCATCTCTATCTGACGCTTGTCGCAGTGCCTCTTTTTCACGCCTCTTTTTTTCCTTTTTTTCTTTTTTTGACAGAGTTCGCTTGAAATTCTGAATTACTCCCTCTTTTTCTTGTTTTTCAGGCCCATTACTCTGAGCTTTCTGAAATAAATGAGTTTGAAACAGCTTCCATCAATTTCAATCCAAAGAAAAGTTAGTATTAGTTTTAACTCTGCAGATGAATCTGTTTAAGACACAGTATCACTGACCCAAAACCAACACTCCATTACACAGCGACAGGACTAATGCTCTCGAGGAAAACATAGAGAAGGCAAGTATGTCATGTTCCAAAGAAGGTATGAACTGATTCTACTCAAAGTGAAGAAACTGCAGAATTTTACTTGAGTAATGCCTGCTATCTACTCGGCCTCAAAAGATTAAATGAAGGCTGCAAAACAAGTTTCTCCTTCTGAGTAAAAATACTCTGTAACAACGCTCTGCTTAATCTGCTTTCAAGGCAACTGTGTTGGAGCACCAGATAAGAATAAACTGCAGAAGGAAAAACATTACAGACGACTTTTCTCCAATGGTGTATTTTTCCAAGTTGTCACTCCAGTGCTCTCTTCTTCAATTCCTGCTCCTTGCATACACAAGATACCTGTAATGCTAGGCTCATTTGCCTTCTGTAGAGAAGATTACAGAGCATGATAGAAAGGATGCAGATTTTCTCACTTCTATCAGGAAATGAAGAACACATAGAAGGAAGATTGCAAATCACTTAATTCAATTAATAGGAAGAGCAGGGTTGGTACATGCAGTGCAAGACGTTATTAACTTCCCCTTCCACACTGTAACATGGATGTATCCTGTAGTCAAAAACCCAGTACAAAGTCACATACCTATACTAAAAGCACTTCTGAAATTAACAAGCTCTAATTCCAAAAGCAAAGGAAATTTAGTGCTCAGCATAAGATCAGAAACTTGCCTTAAGATAGCCCACACTGCACAGCATATTTTCCATAGCTATAGGGAACCAAGCTACATATAATATATATAATTACATGACTTCAGGAGTCAAAGTCTAATCTAATTTAATGTTTAAATTGCTAATATTAAAGCAAAGTTTTGTACAGCTGATGTTGGCAGCTCGTCCATTTGGCATTTGTAAGAGAAAAAAATAATCAACAACCAGAAATGCAAAACTAAACCAAAACAAAAAGCCCTGCGCAAAGGGGAGGAGTCTTCCATCATTTTTTTCAAGAAACAGAATATTGTACCTAAGGAGGTAATAATTTTTAGCTCTTTAACTCCCCTTGGCATTCCTTTTTAAAAGTTTTGCAAGAGGCAGGATTAACTCCTGGTATTTGCACCATATACTATTTGAGGAAATTCTCAAGTCATCCTAATAGAACAAAGCAAGCTTTAAGTTCTCTAGGCATTACATGCTCCAGTACTAGACAGCTACACAGACCACAGCATCACCAGCCACAGAAAGGTAAAAAACCCACTGTGCTGCAAAGATGCACTTTAAGTACTGAAAAATACTTGCTCCAGATATTGACAGTCATGAGCAGCAGCTGTTTCCAGGAATTAAAAAAGTAGAAGTTATATTTTCCTATATAAGCAAACCCCACAGATTTCAAAACTGCTGTTACCACTAGCATGCTCTGTAAAGACTCACCTTTGGAGGAAATGTATCATTCTCATTCTTGAGGACAAACCTTCCCTCACGATCATCTTTGTTCCAGTTTAACTGTACAACAAGAGGCTTCTCATCCACATCTAATCTTCTTTCTTCTTCAAAAAAATGAAAAGCCGTAACAGTTACTTGGTATCTCACGAGCAAAGATATTTAGAAATAAGTTAAGCTTTTAAAAAAACCAAAAGCTTTGCTTAAGAAAACACATCAGTTGATATTTTCCTGTTAAGTATAGGGACAGAAAGCAAGCTTGGGAATGTAGAATTAATTACATGTTCCCTCTCCAGCAACAAGCCCAAGTGTATTCCATCCATCTACATAAGCTAAAGGTCTCCCATAAGGTAGTCTTGCATAACTCCTTTGTCAGAACTGTCTGGGAACACAACATTACCCCTCTGGAGGAGAAGTTACATCTAGACTTGAAATGTTTAGAACTTTGTAACATCCCGGACCTTCCAATTTTTCTTATTTTAAATTTACTTTGAAGTAGACCACAGTCTGGTTGCAGCCTGAGAAATACTATTCTAAAAAGACTGCACAAAAATAATTTAAACAATCAAACAAATCAAAAAAAATCAAAAAACCCCACAACATTATGCAGACCCAAGATGTTTCATTTAGTGTATTACATCTATTTTAAGTATATGGGAAAAACAACTGACAGAGTTGTTAAGAATCTTAAGCAAGTCTTGTCATTTGATTTTCCCTTTGAAAAGAAGGAGATGGTACATATGCCCAGGAAAACAATGTCTTTGTGGTTATTTTTATTTAGTAAGAAACACTCTTATTGACCTTGCATGCCTCAATCACCCTTTAAAAATCAGGAACTTGCTCCTCAAGGAAAACAATTTCATTTTGACTATAGGCACAGTGCTAACAGATTTTTAAAGAAATCTAAAGCAGAAAAAATTAAATTATTTCCAGTCATTCAAGCACTTGTGTAAATTTCTGAAGTACAAAAACAAAAAGCACAACCAAAAGATAGTTTATCCTATATCCATCTCCACCACCACCACCACACAACCACCTTCTAATCCAAAACAGACAAATCTTAGCAGTTCCAAAGGCAATTTAGATATCCAAGTTCTTCACAGGCAACATCAGAAGATCTTTTTAAGAAACATAGTGGCTTCAAACAATATTAAGCTGAACTTCCCCCAGTTTAGCAGTAAAAGAACCTGAGTTATAAGGCTAACATCAAATGCCCACCATTTCAAAGAAAGGAAAATGTACTCTTAACTGCTCTAATTTAACAATCCTAGTCTCCCATTATAAATTTAGTCTTTACCTACTAATCCTAAAAATAGCAACTCTCTCACAAATGTCAACAAACTATCAGGGTGTCAACTACAGCATTTAATAGATCATAATCAAATCTTACATAAACTGCAAGCCTGGTATGCACAATTAAGTTTTGAAAACCATTCCCCAAAAAACATTTAGTAGCAACATATTTGGGAATAAAAAAACCCCAAGCTCCAGGAGGTTCAAGAACTGAGGGCAAACCTGAAGATACTTTGGCTGGGAGTAGACACAATGGTGGTGTGGACACAGGAAGGACTTAATGAATAAATACAAACCTCCACTGACGTGCACTTCATAAAGTGAGTATTTAGGGGATGACAACATTCGCATGTCTGGTCGAAACTTCTCTGCAAGAGTTTCTATTACATCTTGAGTTGTGGCAGTACTAGAGACACGGATACATTTTGTTGCAAAATTTCCAGCTGCTTTGTCTTGAAAGTAGAATCTCATTACTCCATGAAACTCGAGATCCTGTAAAGAAATAAAATTACAAATCTGAGTGCTAGCTAACAGTTATAAGGTTATTATGAAAATATCAGACCTTGAAATATTACACTGGTTTTCAAAATTTTTTTAACAGTACGATTAAAAACCAGAACATTATAAACTTGGAAAAAAGGTTACCCTGCAAAAAGAAATTAAGGACCATCTATCTACTACTGAAAATACTGAACTTGAATCTTTAAGTATTCAAATTTACAGCTATTGTCAGGAGAATTAATGAAACCTCTTTTCTAAAACCTAGAGACATATCTTGATGACTGAGAAGAGGCCCCAGCAGCCCAAGTCTGTAAAAGTGTATGCTTAAGGAACAGCAGCGTGTCTTGAAGAGAACACCTTGCTGTCACAGAAGTCACAGGATCATCTTTTCTCTCCTCTCTTCACCCCCTCATGCACTCCCCCCTCACGCCGGGATCTGTTTGTCTCAGAAACAGCCTTTAAAGGAAGTTAAAACATTTTACTTGTTTGTATTTTTTATTTGAAGAACAGAGGGGAAAAAAGCTCCAGCACTAACACAAGGTGAAGAAAGGGACTGCAGCTGTCAACCAGCTGGCTACACTACAACTGCAATGGAAATTTGTTCAAACTATTGTAAATTCACATCCTCACATGTTTTTCTTAGCCACTGAAGCCTGTGCTCTACTGTAGCACACCAAACTTCAGGAGGATGCTGTCTGCTTATGCTACTCCACTACTGGTCTGAACAACAACTCCAAATTCAAATTTTAGTTCCAGCGGTCTCTACCTGGTCAACTTTTGCCCCTTGCACAAATCCCAGCAATCATGGGGCCCTGCACTCAAGGGAAATGAAAGATACTCAAGTCTCCAGTTGACTTTGCCAGGTTTACTCTAGAGTTTAATAATCATTGCTCCTGTCTTCACTCTCCAGAGGCTTTGAAATAGGAAATCCTTAGGTGTTGAGCACAGTGATAGATTTTATGTTAAGCACAGTCTTTTCTAGTACTATATCTGATCACAGGACACACATGACAATCCTTCTTTGAACAGCAAAGAATCGAGATATTTACTGAAGCTACTCCATCATTCAGAAGACGTTTGCAAAAAGAAAGGGAAAAAGAAGAATACGTTAAAAGTAATTAAAAAGTCAAATAACCTACACTTAGACAAACATCTATGTCACCTAGATACACGCAGAAGTAAGCACTGTTCTTCCCAGGATACTCCCAAGCCTATACTGATACAAGCAGTCTAATGAAATGCACCATGGACCTCGACAATGGCCAATTGTGTTTTGTTCTCTGTTGTTATCCTAACAATTTACAGAATTAATCTTTCTGAGCCTGCACTGCTGTTCCCACAGAACCATCTATTGTACTTCCAAACCAGTGTTCCTTCCTGCAAGGAGTTACAGTTTCCACATTCCTCACTCCAGCTAACTCCCACCTCCGCATACACGCTGGACTGAACTGCAATTATACAAATGTGGGCATAATTCGTCAGCTGTGAACATCTTTGTAACAGCTACCACTCACTTCTGAAAAGCATCCTGACTACTTAATTTGTTGTCTTTCATTATATATACCAAATTATTACCTAATTATCCATACAGGGACTTACACCTCTCATGCAGAAGGCTACCAAATGACTCCTGGAAATCCTACCTACCACAGCGCATTGGAGCTTCCTTACATATGTTCTTGCTAACTCCTTCAATGTGTACCAAAAAGTCTGAGGCACAACTTCTTTTCTAAATCCTGTTGACCTTTTCACAGCCTATTATAACAGACACCACGTGTCGATGAATTCTGTAGGTTAATGCAATTTCTTCTCACACAGATGACATCACCAGTGATCGTCCTTTGTAATACTGGCCTCACACTGCATTTGCATCCAACGACCTGAAGGTGTCCACCTAACAGAGCCATTACAGACCACTGAGTAAAATTACTTCATTTCTCACTCCCTACAGTTACTGGATGAACATTCTCTGGTTCTAGTAACTTGCTTTCTTGCCTTTTTCTCTCGTAACAAATGTTGATTTGAAAGCATTCCTCTTTATTTTTTTTTTTTCTATCTCATGCTCTTATACTCTACTTGTCAGATTTTATATCCTCACCATTTTCCTCATTTGGATACTACTTCAGCTTTCTAGTAACTTATCTTTACCTGATGTTCAGTCATGCCAGCTTCCTTTCACACTTCCCTTGATAGCTGGCACGCTTTCGGTCTGCACCTCCAGCACAGCATCTTTAACTCTCAGCAGGCACAGGCACTTGGCTACTTACTTGCCCCTTTTAGCTTTACCAAGCTTTCCTAGGGCGGGTATGCTGCATTTCCAACTGGGTTGGAAAGTTCTGTATTTTTTGCAAGAAAAAGGAATCTAAGTGTGTCATGATCTCTAAAAAGGAGAGCATTCTCACAGGTAATATTCTGAGCCACATTCCAAGCGTGCTTTTGTGCAGATTTGGTTTACATGGTTGCCTCTTCTGCTAATATTCCTTAACCATGATGCTTCACAAAACAGCCACAGTATTTTTATAGTCAACTTAAAGTTTCAATCCACTTGCTTGACTGCTGCAAAAGACAACACATGAGCCTTCTGCAGAAGTATCACGAAGCACAATCATGTACCATTTAGAACATTTATTTCCCTTTATACAAGGTTTTCCCCATCACCATCTCAAGGTACTGCTGAAGCAAGAATTTTAAAAGAGAAAAATGAGCACATTGCTAATCTTTTCCATGCATTATGTACCGTGTGAGTTCCTTTACAGAGATAAGATTCCAGTAGCTATTTTCAAATTTTTTTTTTTTTTTAGGGAGAGGAGATTATTTTGCTTGGGACACATTCTGCTGCCAATTAGCCATGCTTTTAATCTGAAGATTTTTTAACAACACAGCAGAGATTGAAGAGCAAGGGAATGAAACACATGTCCATTCAGAGAAGATGTAAAAAACAAGGCAAGAAGCCGTCTAAACTACCATGTTTGTTGTTGTTGTTTACATTAGTAATATAAATAATAAAAACAACAACTTAATTTCTACATCCAGGCACTAACAAAGCAGACCAGACAAAACTACATTCTGAATTCTCAAGATACAATGACTGTATAAGCAAGTTTTGTTTTCGTTTTCTGAAAGAAGTAATGTGTTTTTCTAATATTGCCATTTGACAATCAGGATGTAAAAGCAAATGAACGCACTGAATGCTGACTGTCCATTTCCCCAACCTCTTCTACAGCAGCTTCTCAAATTGTGTCCCCAACAAACCATGTCCTAGTCCCCCCTCCCCGCTACATTTTCCAAGGTTTTCTGTAAAAAAAAAAAAAAAAAAAGACTGCTCAACAGCGTCACAATCTTCTATCACTTCCCCATATAAAACTCCTTTTAATGTTTCATTTCCGTTATGTTCCAAAATGTACCTTGGGGCATTGCTAGACTATTACAGATTTAAATAAAAGTATTTGATGACATGGAAGTAATTGGTTTCACATTTCAAAAAAATCAGGAAATAGGAGACTACAAAAACAAAAAAACCCTCCTTCTAGTCTTCATTATTTTTTAGATATCACGTGCATTTGTGTGTGTGTGTATAGCTCCAGTTCAAGCCGTATTTAACTTTCCAGCCATGTGTTTAGCAGATAAATCCCAACTACACAGAGACAGATGCCACCACTCACACTCAGACAACAAGGTAGGCACTGCACTTAAATTTCCCCTCTCCACTCTAACTCTGCATTAAAGTGTTTATTTTTCTAAGTTTTGTGTTTCATCCTCAAACTCATTCACTTCACAATTTCTTTGCCAAGACTGCTAGGCACATACACTGCAGTTTATAATATGAACTTGTTTCAAGAAAAGGAAGCTAAAGAACAAAAATTGCTTGTCCTAAATCAGGTAGGTACAGAAGTATCTATTATTCCCAGATATATTCTTGTAAGCGAAGGAATCTCCCCAAAACACTTAAAAATCTCTTGAAACCATCCTTCTCTAAAGAACTGTCATTTATCAGTCAACAAAAAGAAATTAAAATGTTTTCTGGATTTCAAAGTGACTAATTACTTAACTGTATGGACATTCCTAAATTCCTCTTAGGAGTTAACGTGCATCATAAGCAATTTTAGCTTTATCATCTGATCATGTTTGATATTTTATGTATCTGCTGTGCAAGATTACAGCTCATGTAGGAATGCAAGGATACAGACCAGTCTTCAGTCACACAAGTACAGTCAATTTTCACAAAATTTTAATTGTGATCATCTGGACTGCAAAACATTTTAAAGAGCATATAGCAGAAGTCAGCATTTTAGGCCTTTCAAATAATAAAGGCCACTTTCCTCAAATACAATGTGTAATTATTCCTTTTTATCACTATCAAATGAAGTTATGGTAATTTCTAAAAGCATATTCTACTCAAAAGGTTTCAACTTACATAGTAATTGCCAGTTAACTGTTATTTCTTGGTTTTACAAACAAAATTAAGCTGTACCACCTCCTCATTAGGCACAAAGTAAACAGTGTTTAGATGGATTTCAAATAGCTAGTTATGAGTTTTTGCATGAAGTCAATGACAGGCAGTAACTGCTTCAAAACCAATGGGTTAAATGTTCCAAAAGCATCTTCAGAAAACAAAAATAAAAACTTACAAAAGCATCAGAATGAAACACCTGAAACAATACTTTCACAACATGAAATGATTTCAATATTCCACAAAATCTTATGAAAAGCTTAGATTAAACATTCTTAGAAAACATCTGCATTCTCAGTGCTATCGCTCTCCTCTGACATTCTCCTTGAGGACCTCAGACCATCAGTAAATGAAAAAGAGCAAAAGCAGGAAGCAAACAAACAATTGCATAACAAAGTCACAGAGAACACCCAAGTCACACTTAAAACTGAAGATGTGAGGTACAAATTATCACATCAATTTTCATGAATGTTTTCCATGAGGCTTCACAAAAGTGACTCCTGTTTCTCAAAACAGTTTGATCTTTAAATCTAGCTCCCAAATCTAGTTCCCAGTTACTTACTGTCAAAGGTGGATTTCTGCTTTAAAGCAGTAATCAGTAATAATCAAGATCACTCATTTGAAGTTATGCTACAGAGACATGCAAGTAAAAGGAGAGAAGAGCATCTCAAGCTCCCCTCTTCATTTATAAAGAGTGGTTATATACACATATGACAAATGTTTATAATTATGGAAGGCAAACGTGTTTAATGCTTTGGCAACCCAAAACAAAGAAAATCCCCACAAAAAAAATTGTCTCCAAACCTCTCTTTCTGCCAATCATGCCACTATTTTTACACAAGAATATAATAATCAAGGAGTATGAAAAACAAATAGAAAGAGAGAAAAAGACTGCACTGTACAAGAAGCTCAGAAAAAGCCTGCAATGTGACACAATGGGATTTGCAGCAGGGAAACCTGGACTTCCTGAAGAATCTGAGAAGCTTCTGCAAACAAAGCAGTAATATCCAGGAGCCGTAATCTACAGCCATGCTCACGTACGAGAAAGGAAACCCCTCCTTTAAAGTGTCAGAGATAATGAGAGAGTATTTATCACAATATGTAGGGCACAGCAATGAATGAAATCAAGACAATTATTCCCACAAGCCAGCAAAGAATGCCCATAGACTTTTAAACTCCCATCCCACCTGTATCCATCACAAAGCACTACATAGTTCAATATTTAAAAATATTACACACTACTCATTCTGTAAACTATGCAATCTCTGGATCAGCAGAGAATATACAAGTTTCCCTTCAGAAATCCTCATCTGCACCCCCTCCAAGAGGCTTTGATCTCTTTCAGCTGCATTGATAACACTGTTTGCCTAGCAAGCACATTCTGCATGACTGCACCTACAAAATACCAAAATCCAGCACTAAGAACATCACATCTTTCATCGTGCCCCATTCAAATTCTGAAGGCAAAATCTACAGAGAACTAAGCTGCAATTACTATTCAGGTACATGTGCTTGTTGCTCAGGAGTTTTGCTAATAGAATATAAATAACAATAAAACCAATCCACGGTGCAAAAACTAGGATTAAAGCACATACAAGTTGCTTTCAAATGAATTTGGGTTACAATATTGATATAACAGGTCAGCACGGCAACAGTATTATCACTATCACTATTCTGAAACACTCATATAATGCCTTTGTATCTGACCTGTTGTCAGCCTACACAGTAAAATGGAATTGCTTCCTTTGCCTCTCTAAAAGGCCTACATATGCAACAAATCTGCGGAATTTTAATGAGTACAAGAATATTTAAAAGAAAAAAATATTTCCTACAATATTTTAAAATCCACTTAAATCAGCAAGGGAATAAGCCCTGTGAAATTACATGGGAGTGAGGTTTCTAGCACTCATTCCCAGTTCTAGCACTCAATTCCCATAATGACTGCTCAACTTGAAACCTGAGGACAGACGCTACTATTAAAAAGGAATTCCAAATAGTTTTTTTAAAAAATCCTGGTAACTGTTATAAACTGTTTTCCATGTAGCAAAGAAATGCAGTGATCTTGTTAAGCCACAGTTTTTGAGTTAACTTCAAAAAGTGCAGCTTCATGATTAAAGACTACCTTTAATCTAACAGAAGAAAGGAAGAACAATACAGATGAAAAAACAGCTCCTATAAAAAAATAGTTTTCATCAGCTTTACTTCCTCTTCCAAACCTTTGACACCTGGATCAACAAAAACTTTCCACTACAGAATGACTCATTCTGCCACAACAGTTGAGACACTGTGATGTTCACAGAATCAGGACCAACAGCTGACCTTTCTGTCAGAGAGAATTACCAATAACCCACAACAAGAAGATCATAACAAAATGAAACCTCCTCTTTATTTTCCTGAGGAAAATTGCATCTTAGGAACTAGCCCCACTACAGTATGAAACAAAACCTCAGGACCAAAAGATAAGAGGTACTAAAAATATTATCACAATAGAAATGTAATGCAATGAAGTCAGTGCAAACCCACTGCAGTATATGACAAATGGTACACAAAATCTTAAACTAAGGCCAAAATTCAAGTCTATAACTATCACATCCACAATCCAAAAAAGGATTACCTTTCATAAATGCAGCTTGAATGCCCATGTGAACCTTGAATTATCATAGATGTAATTTTTTTACTGTATACTTTATATGCTTTGTCCCTGCTTCCTGTTGCCCGTCCCCAAGAGCAAGACTAATTAACACAGAAACTCCTGGAATGAAACAAACATTATTGTAATCTTCAATACTTTCCTGCTAACTTACACCTCACAGATCAAAAAATTAAGTTTCAAAAGAGACCCATCACCAGGTAGATGAAACAGGGTATTTTCTACTGACTTCAAAACAAAATAAGTTGTTTTCAGAGTAGTCGTTTACCAGAGCCACCACATTCTGTGTGCAGCCATCAACCACACTTCATTCTGAATACACGAAAGTTTTCATAACCTTTTACAAAAGGTATTATTACAAAAGCAACATGAAGTGTCTTCACATAAGATTTATGAGTCAGAAAAGCAGCTACCATTAAAAATGAAAAAAAAAAATTGCCAAGGGCACTCCTGAAAAGCATGACAGACATTACTTTCCAACTCTTAATCTTGAAACCTACAGTATGTGATCAGCAAAAATCAGCACTTTGTAACACAGCTGCTGCCTGCCCTCTGCAGGGTGTGCTTTGTTAAGCTGCAGTGGACAGCATTTACACAATCAACCAGAGAACACGCAGATCTGTTCTTTGTACAAAATGAAACCTGCAGTTAGCTGAAGAAATCAAACAAAAAATGTCTTCAACAACAAGCACTACCAACAGTTTGGTTATTTAATCATTCATTAGACTCTGATTAAATTAAAAAATAAAGCCACATACGTTTATATCATATCCCCAAGTTAAAACATACCACCCTTTATAAACTATATTGATGCTGGTATCATATAGAGAGACTCTCCCAAAAGCTTGTTAAGAAAGTTGTTGTTATTATTATGATTAGGAAAGTTGTTTGAAGGTGGTGATATGACAGTAACACAACAGAAAAGTGACTGATATACATCTCACGAATCAAAATACCCTGAAGGTCTCCAACAACAGGAGAGAGGTACAGGCAGAGTTCAGTCATACCCGAAACTAGGTAAAAAGCGAGTCAAAACCAAGCAAAGTCTCCTTTGAATTAATCATGACATATTTAAAAGACGAAAAATAACAAATAGCAATGGGCCTAAATAAAATATTGCTTAACTTTCTACTGTTTATCTACAACCTGTCACTACTGTGCAACTAAGACAATTGCTAGGGAGCAACATCAGAAAACTTAGAGGAGAAGAATTAAAAGTACAGACAATCCCATATAACATTTTTCAGATGCATCTTAAAAACCCACCAAAATAAATTAGAGTTCTCCATACTATTTACTGTGTTAAAGACTGTTCCTTTTGAACAGTCCCATTTAGAGGAAAAGAAACAGGTTATTACATCCACCTCAAACCAAAATACAACAGGAAAATTGAAGGGGGCAAATGAAAGTTCAGGCACTGGAAGTCTGATTTTTCACTGTCATTGCTACTTGCAGAGCTGCAATCCCTGTATTTAGAGCATCTTCAGGCATCAATGAGGCCACAAAAAAGACTGCCCTTACTCACTTTAACACTGAAAGTGCAGACACACAGTCAGCAACAGAAACTCTAGTGCTGCAGAAAGCACTTACTTCCTCATACTGACACACTCATTCCCACCTCCTCTCTTATGCCAGGCACCAGCAACCTGCAGCTGTACAGCAACATGAATCAGGTTCACTTGGAAGATATTTCCCTTTCCTTCATTCAGCGTGGAGGAAATTGTCAGTGCTGGCAGTTGGGGGAAACTTTCCTTCTGCTGGCACCTTGTATTAACTTGAAGGAACCATGAAATAGCAACCTCTGCCAAGCTGGACACTTCATTCCCACTTCTGCACCAGCATCAGCACACAGCTGAGTCCAGCACGATAAGCCAGCAGGCACTTACTGTTTTTTGCCTCAGGCTATGCTGGCAGGGCTGTGAAGTCTTGACACAGGTCTAGATAAGCACCAGACCAAAGAAGGCAGCAGAAATGCAGCAGCCTAGCAGAGATTGGCAGTCCTGATGAGCTAAGTGGAAACGGAAGTTTGTCAAAGAAATAGCAAATCTCTCAAATATTTAAAAAACTTAGTCCACAAACACATGGAATTTAGAAAAATTAATTTTCTACAGTCACAAACTAAAATTCAGAATACTGTAATCTTATGGCTATTTCTATAACTGGCATACAAATTATTAGATTCCAGAGTTACACGATAATTTCTCTATAACTTAAAAAGATTAGCTTTTCCTCTGTAATAAAACTCTGATAGAGGAATGTCTTAGAAACAGTCTTAAATCCATAAAAAATGACAATAAAAGTAGTTTATTCATCTGTGAACTACTAAAAGCTGAAAAGATACTTCTTTTTGAGTGAAAACTCAATATCTCTAACAGAAATGTCAGTCTACTTACAGCTGAAAGCTGCATTACTGAAAAAAGCATTTCCACCAGCAACCAAACTCATGAAGCCTGGTTTCTGGTGGCTGTTTTCCCAAAGCTGATCACAGTTTTATTATAGATGGCACAAATAAAATTATTCTTAACATTTCCCTCCCACATGGATTCTCTAGTGTCCAGAATTACATACACTACTGAATACAAACTAAATCAAATATTTTGTCTCTTTCTGACCACTTACAGTGGCAGCTTCACACTCCTGACACAGGCTGAAGATTCAATCAAAAAACCAAGAGACCAATTAAAACCCAAATTTGAACATTGATAAGCTGTCACCAGCAAATACATAGAGCAGCTCAGAAACCACGCCCACTTCATCCACCTGATATTCACTTGACAAACATTCATATTATTCACTTGACAAAACATTCATATTTATCTGCTTTCAGTATAACCTCTACACTGGAAATAAAAGAAATAAACTCTCACTACATGACAAAAAAAAGTGACATGAACAATCAAACAAACAGCTGTCTGGATTAATTTCTTGTAATTAGCATTGCATTTTTACTAATTTTGTATCAGGCTTTAGTATGATGAGGGTATCAAACAAACCATAAAAACAGAGTCATTTTTACATAATGCAACAAGGGTCATGCCATGTATTTATGCTGACACAGCCAGTAAAGTCAGAGCCAACTTCTACTCTGTAATGATAAACTAGATTGTGTTACCCTGGTTTGGAATCTGCACCATACAGGGTTAAGACATCCAGTTACACTGACTGAAGGAGAAAAACGCTGGTGCTATCTGATACTCTGCATCCAGGAGCTTTGGCAACCAGGCTAATTAGTCAGGAGTTTGAAGGAGGAATGCTAACAAGCCTAACAAAAACAAGCACCTGATTCTCCTGAAGTAGACAAACTGAAGCCCGTAATCTGCATGAAAAAAGAAACCCCCAAAAAACCCACCAAACAAAAAAATACCTCAAAACTCAATATTCTGATTTAAATACAACCTTTGACTAGATTTCAAAAAGTTATTTCCCGAAGAGCTTAGTGAAGTAGGTTTGACATAATAATATAAGGTCAAAATGTACCACTAAATGCAATTTTATTGTAACAAATTTTATAGAAATGGGGCAATGGACTTTTTTTTTTTTTTTTTTGACCTACCAGTGTTTTTCTTCCCTACCTGAAATACTTACTTTCTCCTTTCCTTTTTAAGGGCAAACCAGCCATACATACTTCAGGCTACGGAATAATCAACATCTACAAAAACAGTTCTGAAAAAAACCCCAAACTGAAAATCTGCACTGATGAATGAAATCTAGTGAGATGATCTGTGTCACAGCCAAAGACACACAACCACGCTGCTTTTATATGCAGCTCTGTCTAGAGTAAACATACTCGAAACGTACACAAGCTACGACATCCTTCTGGTTACTTCTACCACACATTCAGAAAACACGATATTCATTCCCTGCAGATACAACCAAACATGTAGTGAAATTAACACATGAAACTGCCACCCAGTTTTTGACATTAGAAAGCATTAACTTGAACACTTAAAAAGATATATGGGGTTGACATTACAACTTCCAAACAGGAGCATGTCCCAGAAAGAGTTGTGTTTTGTTTTGTTTTTAATTCAGTCACTCAAAAACTCCTCCAGGAAGTCCAATTTTGAATGACTTATTTTTATATTTAAAGGAATCGGATCGTTTCTTAAAACTTACAAAGCAGTTTATTAATGTCATTAATTACCTTAATGTTGGTTATCTTAATGTTGAACTACCAAGGCTACAGACAGCTTGTGAAAAATCTATACAGTAATTATAATAGTTTGGTAAAATTCATCTGTTGATAGCCTCTTTGCAAATCCTGTTTAATCCTGTTGTATAATCTTTGGCAACAATTTCATCAAGTACTGTGCTTGGTGAATGACATTCAGCTTCAGTTAGTTGCATTTAAAAACAACTACTGACAGCTAAAAAAGGGCTTTCTCTGCACTAACACCATATACAGTATCTTCATACTGACAATGGTTTTACACTCCCTGTTTTGTGATGTTTTCTTTTGACTGTTCACATACTACAAAATCCTCCATTCTAACAAAAAAGCTAGCTCAAAGCAGTCTCAAGCATATGAAAAGTTTTCTTCCTAAGGCACCTGCACAACCAAAACATGACTTTGCTTCTGATTTTACCCCCTCACTGCTCTGTTTACTTTTAGATTTGAAAGAGAAGATACCATGTAGCTATCAACATAACAATACACTTTAATGTTTTGTACTTGAGCTGGCGCCTTTCTCTCTGAAGAATATTTTACATTCGAATTAACTACCAATTTCCTTTTCTCCAGTGGGGTTCCACACTTGCTCCCAATCTACAATACCGTCTGTTTTGCCAGACTGGAAGCAAGTCCATTGGCTGAAAGGTCCTGCTCTCGAAACAAGCTTATCTAACAAGAAAGTCTCTACACTTGAATACTTTCTTCTTTTATGTATCTTCCATATTATTGCTATTATTGAACACGGAACGTACTAGTCACATAGACCTAGAAATAAATTCCCCCAAAAGTCCCTAATCGTTGATTACTGGATGGCTATCTCAAGAGAAGAATTATTCCATAACTACCATTTGTGGCAGCAAGAGAAAATATGACATTAAACTAATCCAATGGCAACTAACAGTTACATTGGAAGGGGCTTTCTCTATCTACCCCCAATCCAGCTGTGTGTCATTTTAATTGTTTCAACACAAGCATTAGGTGAAGTCTAACAAGCCAGTTCAGAGAGAAAAGCTCAACAAAAACTAATCCTAGTCTCCCAGCTTCCCTAACAACTCACATAAACCCCAATGTCAGCATAAAGGAGGGATTAAAAAAAACAAACAAACCTGTTCAATTGAAGAATGGGTGAAGGGAGCACTCTCTTGCAGCTAGAAAGCCATTACCAGCTCAAGTTATAAAAATGAAATCTCATCCACATACTTTTCCCTTGGGTAGCTATTGACATCCAAAATAAAACCAATAGCAGTAGTTTACAGAGGTAAGGAATGCTTCTGCAGATCCAGAAATCCAACCAAGCAGTTGTATGACAGAGGTTGGCTTCCAGAGTGGAAATAAACTGGTTATCTGTGGGAATGCAGGAATTTCATCATTCCTGTCTAAACATCTATTTCACTTGCCTAAGGATGAACAAACAAAACATTATAAAAGTAATACAGTATTTGAAACTCAGTAGAATAGACCTAAAAAAAGCTATTAAAAGAAAATCAGACTATAATTCAATTATTAAATCGTTTAACTGAGAACTTAAGTCATGTTTTTGTTTTAGTACTAGAGGACATAGCAACCCGTGCCTATGAGAAGCAATACACACAAATAAACAGTTTTCTACTTCTTCAACTAAAAGTAACTAAATGTATCAAACACCAAGGTGATGTTATTTTCTACTGTAAATAGCGTTCTCTCCAAAACATCAGGGGCCACCGAGTGCAGAGTACATTAGAGCTCCAATCACCAGCTTCTAACTCTAGCCTCCAAAATTTTTCAAATGTCCTGAGCATAAAAAGGCAAGGGTTCAGCTCAAGCAGGAATGACACAAATGGTACAGGAATTAGTCAGCAGTGCCAAGAGATCTTCCACAAAACACTGCTGCATCAGATGTTGTCTCAGATGTTGTCCCACACACAAACGCTGACAGTTTTACAGCTCTGGGAGTCTCCAAAGTCCAGCAGAGACCACAGTAGCACCATTCCAACTAAACAAGCCAGAAGAGGAGAGTAAACAGAATTACTAAAAGACAATGAGATTGAAAAAGCAGTCAATTAACAAAGTCAGTCCAGAGACAGAGTGGACTACACGTTTAAAACACTCAGATCTGCTAAAGGTAACATTTCATTGTGCCACCAGTCATTAAAACAGAAGCACTCAGAAGCTTAACTATGGAAGTAAAAAGCTACCTTCTTTCTGTAAATGCAGTATTTCAGCCATGGCCACTGTATTTTCTCTTTTTCTCCTACTGCTTCACAGTCTCTTATTCCATGCTCAGGACAACAATACAAACACAGCGACTGTGAGTAATTGCCAACACTATTCCCGATAGAGGAAACAGCAGTTGACCAGTTGATTACATAGGAAGCTCCTCATTTCCTTTGCAGTTCTCTTCATAATAGCAGAAATAATCTAGAGAAAAGTATCATGTGGTAGTAGGTAAAGACCAATTGCAGTGACTTTTTGTCAGAAAGAATTCAGTCAGAAACTATCATTAGTTTTTCAAACAATAGCTGAGATATACACATCCCAGTTCAAAAAAAAAAGTTTGACTTATTATTTTATAATTGTTGATCATAACCTCTCAAATATTTTGGAGTTGAGTCTCTCATTAGAGTAAGTGTTCTGTGCATGACTACTCATGTTTTATGAAAAATTATGACTCTCAAACAGTAGCAAGGCAGCTCTTTTCCCAGTCGTAAACACTAATATATCATTACTTCTTTAAAATTATATAAGACATCTTAAATTATCATTTTGTTGCAATATATGGTAATGCAGATCTCTGGCTTCACTTTTAGACATGATGAGGGGTTCAAAGGCAAGTATGGGATTGATTCAGTTGATTAAGTGCTCCAAATTTGAAGCAGTCAAGAATCACTTGCTCACTTCTCATTTTAGCATCAGAACAAATCTAGACTAGTAGTCAGCAACCAAGTTAATAGTGCCCCCGCATTCTGTAGTGCCTTGCTCTTTGTTTCACAAAGGGGTGCCACCACCTGCTTAGGGAAGAGTGAGGAAGTTTCAGAGGGCAGGTCAGTCAGATCATCAGTTACAAGACTGGGTGTGTGGAGTTGGGAGGAGATAGGAACAATAAAAAGACAACTGAAAAGCTGAATACTTAATCATCACACAGGCATCCTTCATATTACTACTTTCTTCCTCACCCTTCCTATCCACCCTAGTCTGGAATTATGAACTTAAAAATAAACAATGCATTTCTGTATTTGTACATTGCTTAGTCTAGGCAGCAGCTTCATTACTAAAACAGAGCAGATGATTATAGATCTAACAGAATACAACTCAATGGCTCCCTGCCAGAGTTTGTTCATCCAGCATTAAGACTTCATGTTGTCATAACCGAGGCAGTCTCCCCCCATTCACTGCTATGACTGTCTTCAGCTGAACAGATTCCACTTACGAAAGGAGAGTATCAGAAGGATATTTTTCTTGAGGAACTACAATTCTGATCTCTGAACTTCTGGAGCAAACCAGTCCTGATCTAATGACTTCCCAGGGTGCACAATAAACCTTTTTAACCATGTTTTTTTGAAAGGAAATCCTAGGACAAGCTGCTGCATTTAGGGATTAATAACTGAAGTAGTAGTTCAGCGACTTAAGAATGGCTAGCAAATTTGTATCAAAATAGATTCAAATGTAACATGCAGAAAAGGTGACTTAAAGCTTCTTTAAACTTAATATCAAGCTATACAATTTAATGCTGAGTTTCTGAGATTTTTCTTACTTGGTTTATTTCAGTTTAAAATTACAATTATATTAATACTGGCCTAAGAACATTTGCAGAATTAACAGATTAATGCTATCCAAATTTCAAAATAGCAACTTAAATTTTAACAATAAAAATGCTCCATTGAAGAAACAAAGTACTTACAAATATCTGTGGCCAGATAAGATTATAGTCTACTTTCAAACTAGTACTTCAGCATTTCTTCCATCAAAAATGGTACACTATCAGCATAGCCTGTTTTTTGGCATCACACAGAGACCCATATCACAATAGCAAAATACAAAACAAAGAACATGAGGTTGAGTATGAATAATTGAATTAGTCAACACACCATACTGTACAAATAGTTTGATACACTAACCATAATCAGGAGTGAAAGCAAGTCTTTATTCCCAATAAACACATAACAACAAAAATAATCCAGCACAGCTCATTCACTGCAACTACCTATTCCAGTAACTAATACTGGCATGTGATCTGGAGAAGGAAGAAGTACAGGAACAGAAAATGGGAGCAAAACTGTGTGCAATTTACACAATTTACAAATACTTCCTGTCCTGCAGCACTGGACCTCACCCTATCTCCCCTGGGCAATCTACCACACAGGGTACATTGACAGAACATAGTCTGCTTAAGTCAAACGACACATAAAGTGATCCTGAAACATTAAGGTATTTTCAGTCCTGAAGGTTGTGTAGGATGGGTAGAAGAAAGCTGTGCTCAACTTCAAGAAAAATCTAAGCATTTCAACATTCAAAGCTTTCAAGTACATGCCTAAATGTTTTGCCAATGGAAATTCTTTGAGGTGGGGGTTTAGGTGTTTTTTTGGGGTTTTTTTGGGTTTTTTTTGCTTTGCTTTTTGCTTGAGGTTTTGAGGGGCTTTTCAGTTCAACAGAATTCAACAAGAGCAAAAAGGAAGTCCCAACACTGAAAGATAAAATGTCTTGCAACAACACAGGCTTAAGAAATGACTGGCTGGGAAGAAGTTCTGCTAAAGAAAATCTGAGGATCTTGGTAGACAGCAAGCTGAAGATAATTCAGATGCATGCCCTGGCAGTGAAGTCATCATGCTTAGTTGCATTAACAGGAGGAATACAAGCTTTAGGTCAAGTAAAACAATTGTACTGCTCTACCCATCACTCTGGTTTTGGGCTGTCAGTACAGGAAGAACAGAAATAAGCTGGAGTTCAGCAGAGAGCTACAGAATGATCAGGAGGCTGAAAAGTATCTCAGGAGGCAAGACTGAAGGAACTGGGTTTCTTGCTCCTGGAGAAGAGCTGGCTTTGGGGAGACCTACAAAGCAGCTCACAGGATCTGCAAAGAGGCCAAGGAGACAATGCAGCAGTGATCAACAGGGCATGGTGGGAGGACAAGGAACATTGGAAGTAAGCTGAAACAAAAGAGGCCTTTAAAGTGACTATACAGAAAACGTTTTTCACCATTAGGACAGTCAAGCCAGCAAGGAAGGTGCCCGGGGTTACTGCAGTTACTGTCCTTAGGAGGTTTTCAACAGCTTATGAGAAAAGCCCTCAGGGGCATCAGGACTGACCTTGCTTCAAGCAAGGAGGTTGGACTAGAGACCTCCTGAGGTCTATTCCAAATCAAAGTATGCTAGGATCATATTTAAATATATGTGGAGGACAGGCTAATTTTCCAAGATTGCTCAGCTACAGAAAACACTAATTGTTACAGAAGCCAGGCAGGCAGATACCCTTAATTTAGACAAGATGACCTCCAACCAACAGGAGAGCTCCCAATACCAAGATGTGCCAACACTTGTGTCTTAAGAAGGCCCCTGACACACGAGGAGATGAAAAAAGCTAAATAAAGTAGTTTAAGTTAACATTTGTAAATTTCTCTTTGGGTACAAGCCCAACTGGTAGACATTAGAGACAGCAAAGCCTATCTAAGTGGTTCTACCACACATATGAAGAGTCATTAATAATGCAATACAACCATCACAATTGGAAATAAACTGGAATGGGTATATAAACCATGGAACCATCTAAGATTACTGGATAATTCAGGGAGAAAGGAACTTCAGGAGTTTCCAATCCAACCTCCTGGTGAAAGGTCATCTCTGAGGTCTTATCAGGCTCTTTTGCAGCTTTATCCAGCCTGCTCTTCGAAATCGCCAAGGACAGAAACTGCACAACCTCCCTGTGCAACCTGTTCCACTACTTGACTATTCAGTGGCACCTGAGAAGTTTTCTTCTGCAGAGCACTTTTGTAGTTAGTGAACTGCATAATGATTTCATTTTTAATACAGATAAAATGAACTGTACACCTGAAATATTAATTCTTTTAACATAGAAGTTCATTCTTCAAGAAAGATTATATAACAAAAAAAAAAAAAAAAAGAAAGATCAGAAAACTCAAGAGAAACAGAAATTTAAGGCAAAAACTCAGAAGAAGTGGCTTTGAAAAAAAATTTCAATATTCCCCACCCTCCCTACATCCTCAAACCAGTGAGATTTCCACAGGTCCTACATGTTACTTTTGAAAGCAGTTCAGTCCTGAAGCTCTAGACAAGCATCAGAGTGGAACAAGGAAGCAATTCACTACCATCAACAAGTATTTGTTGCTATCCTATGGTTGCTACAGGGTATGTGGGAGACAGGAAGGCAGGAGTGGGTAGAAATATTATTAATAATAACAATCACAAGCTAACCACGGCAAACAGCTTTTGATTTTGAGAACACCACAAGGCAAAAGAACATCAGAAGAAAACAAACTCAGAAAGGAGGAACAAAAGGAAAGTGGGGTAGACTCAGATAAAAGACAGATCAAGAGAGGAATTATCAGAGGGCTGGAGCACCTCTCCTATGACAAGAGCTGAGACATCGGGGTTGTTCAGCCTGGAGAGCTGAAGACTTTTGGGAAGCATTTCTGCAGCAGCCTTACAGTACCTAAAGGGGGCTACGAGAAACGTGAAGAAGGACTTTTTACAAGGGCATATATTGGACAGGACTAAGGGGAATGGTTTTAAACTGAAGAAGAGTAGATTTACATTAGTTATGATGAAGAAATTCTTTACTGTGAGGTTGCCCAGCAAGGTGGTGGATGCCACATCCTTGGAAGAGTTCAAGGCCAGCAAATGCAACATCTTCTCCCCAAAACTGATTTTTTCAGACATTTTTCTAAATGACAAAGAAGCAGCATAATTTTCTCTGTAAGGATATAGGTGTCCATTTTGGAAGCTGTTCTCTTTGGATTGATCCATACTAATAACCTTAGATGGATTCATTAGCAACATCAAAGTCAGAAATGGTAGTTCCAGTATCCATTCATTTTTAAGCTATGATCAAGACTTAGACACGTCATTACTCCCTGTCCCACATGCTACACCCTCTTCACCATTAGTAATGTTTACAAAAATAAGCACTGAAAATTTTCATGCTTGTTTCAAGAAGAAAGTCATCTCAAGAAGCAGAATTTGACAATAATCAAGCCCAGATAGATGTATTTTTATTAAAGCAATGCAATGCTTTTTTTGCTTAAGTAAAATTTGTTCACTATTTAAATTCCAATTCTCTGGAATATACTTCAGCTTCATGAAAAAAATGCTTGAAATGCTTTTCATTTTGAAAATACAATCTAATTCTTACAATATATTGAAGTAAATTTTATACTGCAAATTTATACTTGCAACTGAAGTTTTTTTGTAATATGCCTCAGACATACAAAAAATACCTTTTTTATTTGTGCAGGATATTATATATACTTTTAATATATATATACAGAAAAAGAAAATGAGAAATATTTCCTAAGTCAGGAAAGTAACTTTGCTCAGGGGAGTCTACTCATAAAAATGCTCACTTCATCTTCAAACAGCACATTTGGTTACCAAAGAGCTACATTTTAGAAAGTGCTACCAGCTCTATTTTGCAGATTTCTTCTAGAAGAGAATGAATTATTTGTTTTATCACGTAGCACTGGTTAACAAAACTGGTCTCTATAATCTCTGTTAATCAGGAGTTGCCAGAAGAATGTGTTTGCCAATGTACTGTGCATGAACTCTTACTTTCAGCAAGTCCTGCATTTCTGCCCAGTAGTTAGTTTTGCAGCCAGTGACGTGGCTTGTATATTTAGTTAACTTCACTTAAATTCCCACCTTTCATTTATCATCTCTACATTGCAAGAAACTATTAGAAAATGAAATAGTTGCTTACGTCCAGGCATTTTCTTGCTCCAAAACCCAATTCTATCAAATACCCTTTATTTTATCCTTATCAAGGGACTGTCATTTGAGTGGCACACAGCAAGGACAAGTTACAATACAAATATTAGCGCAGATGATTAACCGTGAACAGGACTATTTCGAGTTTAAACAGGCTCAGATTACAAAAGCATTCAGTAACTTGGTTTGGCTTACTCAGATATTAAAACATAGTTAATGAAGGCATAAATGATACTACTGTACAAGATTTCAAGTACACTCTGACTCACAGTGAAACAATTTAGGCTTTAACTAACTGCTGGTATTAGCCAAACAATCTCTGTAGCAAATCAGAATTAACACAGTTGAAAAGTTACACCAAAGACGTCTATCCTCTCATTAGCAAGGGAGTATGACACAAGAATATGAGATGACCCAAATCAAAATTTCTGTCAGGAAGCAAAGAGAGCAGCATGCAGAAGTGCAAAGGAATTTAAAAATCTAAGGAGTCTCTAGCTTCTTTTCCTTTTAATTAACAACCAGTAATGTCTCCCAGTGTAGTATGTATGCTGACTACAGCACGTATGTTTCTCTATTATTGAGGACCATAAACTTTTCTAGACTTATTCCAACAAATATATTTTATGTGTATAGAAATAAAAAGAGATGAAACAAAAACCCAAACCCCAAACAAAAACACATGCACATTATATAAACACCATATCATTTGTTCTGTACATTCTTTTATTACTCTCCACAGTGAGACACAAACTTTCCTTATGACTAGGTATTTAGAGTAACTCATTCAAAAATATTTCATTTTTTAATTATTATTGCAAAGCATTTGGGGATTTTGAATTTCTTTGTATTCAGTATTCACTTCAAAAATCTCTAATAAAACATAAATGCTTGCCTTAATTAACAGCTTACAAGATGTTAGAATGCCAGAAAGTTACACACGTGGGAAAAGGGAACTATTGGAGAAAAAGCTAGGGCTATTCAGTTAGATTCTTCAGCCTGGAAGAGGAGGTTGTGTGGACATCTCAAGCAGCCTTTCAATATTTGAAGGGGCCCTATAGGGAAGCTGGAAAAGGAGACTGTCAGGAACTCCAGTGATGGAACAAGGAGTAATGGGTACAAACTGAAAGAGGGGAAAGATGAGATATTAGGAAGAAGTTCTTTATTGTGAGGGTGGTGAGACACTGTAACAGGTTTCCAAGGGAGGATGTGGATGCCCTGGCAGTGTTCAAGGCCAGACTGGATAAGCCCTTGAGCAACCTGGTCTAGTTAGAACTGTCCCTGCCCATGGAGGTGGGGTTGTAACCAGGTGATCCTTAAGGTCCATTCCAACTCCTTTGATTCATGAAATTTGGAACTTAAATTTACTCTATTTACTGAAATGAGACAGTCTCATGTACATTTGATACAGAAGTATTTCTGAAAAAACAAACAAAATCCCAAATATGAAAATTATTCAAGCTTTCTATGAAGATACAGAACACTCTTCAGTCTGTATGCAACTCCCCAATAGAGAAAAGGGGCATTCTCTGCTATCCCAAACACCTTACTTAAGATTTAAACCAGAGATGGTGCAATGGTGCTGGCAGATGACACTTTTAAGTGTGATTAACTCCCTTGCTCCTATGTTTTATGAGGTGAAATCTCAAATTAGGATAACCTAGAGAACTGCACACATTTATAAAAATCTGGCTTCTCTTTCTGGCTCTGTAGTAACTAAATTTACAACCGTTTTCAACACATTACTTCATGTATTTGCATCACTTTTCCCATCCCACTGTCCTGGAAACATTATAACAAAATGAGAATGTTAGATGTCCTTTATACAAACTAAGTCAGTTGAACAAGATGATACAGCTACTAATAAGTACAAGTTAAGCATGATCTAAATAAATATCGTCTTAGAATCACAGAATGGCTTGAGTTGCAAAGGACCTTAAAGATCACCTAGTCCCAACCCTCAATTTTGCTAATAGCAACAACTAGGAGAAGCATTCTAAGGGAGAGAAAAAATCAAATCAAGTAATACAACTCAGTTGCAAACATACTTGAATGGCCATTGCCCACTTTCAAGAATTAAGACACAAAATTGTTCATTACATGAACAAAATGTATCATAAACATTCTACCTAGAAAACTGGTTTAGATAGATAGTCAATGTAAGGAAAAGTCAGACTGCCCCATTATTTTGTACTGGCATATACAAACAGGAAAGTTCAGTAATTAAAGAAAAAAGTGTCCTTGCACATAGCAAGTAATCAGCTTTTCCCAAAACCAAATGCAGTAAGGTTTAGCAAAACCTAAACTTGTTGAAGGGGTTTCTTTTCATTTTATGTAGATTTCATGCATGTAAACATACAAAGAAATTTCTGAAATTAACTAAGCTCCAATTTTAAAATGTTGTCAATGTTTAATGATGTTTAAGTCAGACAGACATTGGGGATGGATAATAGGGCAGAGAAAGGGCTGGCCAACGCTCCTCAAAGCCATAGTAAAAAGCAGCGTACAAATTTAACTGCTACCATGTACTTGTGGTTGCTGTAAAAGTATCATCACCACCACAGAGCTGGAAAAGAATCAAAGATGGGCAGTTCTGCGTGGCAGAAGACAGAACCCTATGACAACAATCATGCAGTAATTGCAGGAAGGGGGCCAACACTGCCCACCTCCTCTCTGTGCCTCAGAAGTACTGAGAGGTGGGTGAAGAACACGGTGTGTGTGTGTACCTGTGAAAGTGTTCATCCTCTTTTACAGTTGCTGAGGTGGAAATAGCTTCAGATTACTCACACATCCATCAGTCATGACAAAGAGCATGGCTATTCAACATTTCACTTCATAAATTAAGGATATAAAGATATCAGAAATATGTTGATATCTCACTCTGCTTGCAGGTTTCTACTACTACTGATAACATCATGATATTGCCACAGAAGGAGATAGCTGACACTAGGAAAAAGGCATGTCTATCAAGGATCAGAGAAATTGTCCTGACCCTTTTGCAACATAAAAAAACACCCTGTTTATCCTCAGGATTTGGATAAATTAAGCCCTACATGCTCTGAGTACCATCCTTATTACCTCTGAGGTGGTTAGGAAGGAATTTTTCCCCCTGGTGCAACATTTCCTTCTCAGCAGCTAAGGAATTCAATATAAGGCTAATCCAAGAAACTCAGTCTGTCTCTACTTAGCTGATACCCAGAAGAGATCATACAAGCCAAAAGCTTATTAAAAGGAATCCTCTCCAAAATAAGGGAAAAATATCTATGGTTAAAACAGTATAGGAAGCAAAAAAGCACTCCCTTAGAAGAAAACCCAGGTGTCACAGCCACCATCAGCACACAGACTAGCTGGTTATAAACAGGTCCAACTGCAAGGCCACTCCAAACTACAAAGTCCATATGGCAGGTGCAGAGATTTAATGGCTGATCTGTAACCTCACAGGAAACTTCTGACAGAGGCAGATAACCATAAGGCTGCTCTCTGAAGCCAGTGTAGCAGGATGAACACATTTGAAGACTGCTCTAATTGGCATTTTTCCCTGAAAGTAGAAGATTGGAGTGTCTGGTTTAAGGTTGTGGATGTGAGATTTTTGGTGCAGAGTAAGTGTGGCAGGAAATGAGGGAGAAAAGGTCTCAGCACAGGTAGGTTTACTGAGAGAGCCAGATCAGTGCATTTGTAATTATATACATGGATATTTATGAGCATCCATACAAACAAGAATGTTCAAAGACCTGGAGACAAATGTAGAGCACTGAGGATAAGACATTTAAGTGCTGAGTTTCAAAAGGTTTTTACAAACCACCAGCATCGGAACATTGAGTAACACTTGAGCTTCAGTACATGACTCTCACATTGGTACAAAACACTTTTTGTGCTGCCACTTGACACGTATCACTCAATACTACTTTGTATGATACTTCTCTACTTTGAGAAGGCAAAGTTTTCAAATTCATCTAATCTCTCAAAAATTTGATGCACCAATCTTTTGAGTTCAAGCTTAAACTTAATGGAGGTGAGAAAGCAAATCGTGAAACAAAAGTATTCTGGAGCTTCTCGTAGACCAAAACCAATTTATTTTCAACAATAAGAATTAGTAACTCCTTCAGAACTTCTAATAATCAAGATACTGAGCCAATATCAGAATGTTAGGAGATACTGTTGATTATTGCTTCAGAAAATTCTACCAGAATTTTGAACACTAAAATTCCAACACCCTAATTTCATCACAGGTGATGAAGTTTCACATACAGGTCACCTTTAGTCAAAAGGTACAGGCAGGCAGAAATCAGAAGGTAATAAAAAACTAGATGTTTTACTGTAAATCCTGACAAAGGCTCCAGGAGAGAGCCAAATCCTCTCTTCATTCACTTTTCTTTTTCTCCTATTAAATGGCTAGAACAACTGAGACAGACTGCATGCAAATCCAGCTCATATATTGAAAACTTCCCAGAACTGCAATAATGTCACCACTTTGGGCTGGTTAGGTCTTTGGATGCTGATAGGTGGCTTTAGCGAATATACCAGCAGTCAGTGCACAAAATTACTTCATAGTTCTCTCTCTCTTTTTTTTTTTTTTGATCTACATATCAATCCTTCAATCCTTATCTGTCTGAAAACAGTTTGCTATAGGCATAACAAGTGAATTTATTGAAATAGTCCTTGCTGTGCTATGGCAACAAGAACAACTCTCATGAAATACTAGATACAGTTTCAGTATTGCTGGAGACTTTATCAAAAGTATTACAATACATCTCACACAAAACAAAGAAGGGCCTTGTTAGAGCATTTCACTGATTTTTAAAGAAGGAAACAGTTGTTTGGCCTTTGATTTTTTAAAAAAAGCTTTAAAAAAGCTAAAGAATTAGAACACAAAATGGAGTAATCTTAAGTAATTCCAGCAATTCTTCACTATACAGCAGACACTAGACCTAACACGCAAATCCAACAAAATCAATTAGCAGGACTGAGTAACAGTTTTTTTCATTAGTAAACACTGTCTTTCCATCACAATTTTCAGATTATTTTCCTTTTCCAGATATGAAAAGAAACCAGCCCAATCTTTCAACAGCCAGAACACGTACAGTGAGTGCTAAAGAAGTCTTGAAACTATCATTCTGTCTCCACTGAAAGTAAGCAGCAGTCATGTTCAGTAAGGCTATCACTTTAAGAGGAAACAACTTACCATGTTTCCCACTAAAATGCTCAGCATTCTACAAGAAGTATGCAATGCTTGGATGTGATCTGAACGCAGAAAATATTATCAAATTGTACATGGAAGGTGAATGCAAACCAGATTTCTCCACATAAAAGGAGTGATATTATGAAAACCATTTTAGCAATGCGAAGCTTTCTGAAACACAACCTGGTTCAATTTTGTTTGTTTCCACATGGACATTTTCCCATCCAGGAGGACACTGTATCACAGACAGCATTGTCACGGTGTTTTTTTCTAATTAAGAACATGACATAATTGTTTTTTACTAAAATTGAGAACAAAATGTTTAAAGGGACCTTTTCAATTTCAAGCTGATGTACTGCTCAAAGTAGAGCACCTTCTGGAGGAGAGAGGGAATGAGACCTTTTCTTGTTTTAGACATTGGGGAAGGGTTTCTTTGTCCTTTGAACTCTTGCCTAACCACAGGATATCCAACAGCCTCTAATTTTCATTAAGAAGTGAGATTCTGATCTTCCACTGGGTTTTGTAAGCAATACAATATATGTAAAAGCAAAATGTAGATATATGTAAAAGCATGACACTGACATCAAACTGTATATCTTGCCTCTAAGAAAATAGGAGAGTGTGGACTGACAAGTCAAGTAATCTAGCAAAGAGAAACCTCCACTAAACACATCATGGAGTGCTTGAAAAGTCTATGCACTGAAATATTAGTTCACAGATTCTGCTCTGAGCAACATACTTTGTTGGCCAAATAAATATTGTTGCTAGATAACTCATTTTTTTCACTTTTTCACACTGTAAAAGGTGCTCTTACTACACAGTAGAGCCAGATATTGAGCCATGCCCTAGGACACGATTCACCAAGGGGAAGCCTTAAACCAGGTCATCAAGAAACTATCATCTATTACTAGGTAGTGAGTTTTTGTGAGAGCTTTCATATTCCTGAGTTCTAGTTACAAGAGTGCAAATTATCAAAGTAGTAAGAAAAACACTGACCAAATAAAAAACCCCACCCTGAAGCCATTGTTTCAGTCTGCCATCACTCTATAGCAACTAGTACTGTAGTGCATAAAACCCATTCCAAAATATTTACCCAAGAGTTGACCTGGCATTAGGAGTCATAGCCAAACAAATACTCAATTTCCAGTTCTGTAACAAACCAGCTAGTTTTCTAATATTTTTGAAAAGAATCACTATAGTAACTCTTACTTTTTAAAGCTAAATCTATTTTATACTTTTGGAATACATAAGTAGAATTAGAAACCCATTTATAATTATTCTTAAGATATACTAAGCACCACTTAATAAAAGCTTAAAACTTTCAAAATTGATGATGTGTAATTTCTGCTCTTCACTGAAAGACATCATATGAACAAACTTACAGGAGCATACACCATTTCTTCAGTACAGTCTAACAGACTCTTCTACTAATATGATGAAATTCAAAGACAAATTACTAATACTTGTAACCAAGTAAAAATTACATTTAAGTGCAAATTTGCACTTAAAACTAACACCCTATACTGATGTAGATGACAACCCTGGTACAGGACTTTTTCCAGTCCTTCCACGATTCAAACTCTAAAGAAATTTCCCAAAGTAATGAGTAATCTACAACAAAATTCTGCAAGACAAAGCAGGGCAATAAAGAGCACAGTGCATAAAGAAATGAAGCAAGCAGTATCTAGAGAGAAGGCATCTTCATAGGAGACAAGAATGAACAAGAATCAGAGGAATAGCTCCCTAGTAAGAGTATCTGCACTGGAAGATGATCTGAAGAGGAGCTAACTTACAGGTGAACACAGAAGGGAAGAAGGCAGATCTAGAAAATGTAATTAAATATATAACAATCAGTTGATAACCTTGAGGGCAGTGCCCTCAAGGTTAACAGAAGGAGATGACCATTATCCTGAAGCATTGCACAAAATGGTTTTAGCATGTTACATGCACCTAACATGAGAAAACATTAGTCATGTAGAATAAGGAGGTATGAGAAAAATAGGTGATTGCTGAAAACTAAAAAAGAAGCAATGAACACTGGATTTCTGTCAAAGCAGATGTTTTTAGTCTTACTAGAGAACCAAACTAGACAGTAGTGAAAGCAAAAATTGCAATTCAGTTACTGAAGACAACCAATCATGTGGAAAACTTATCCCTACACTGAAGAAAGTTATAATGTTATATACATCTTTATTATGCAAAGGCTCATGAGGCACAATTCAGTCCAGGAGGATAATTTGACTGCTACTGCTAGGTCTGAACTACTGCAGAGTTTTATCTCTGTTGACTCAAGTTTTCATCTTAGATTATCAAGCTTCCAGACAGAGACAGTTACAGAAAAGCAGTAATTTTTACTTGCAATTAAAGTCCTGAAGGGAAGGGGGAATCTCGGCAAGAAGTTTAACAACAATTATGAGCCAAGTCATGCATGCATCCAGAACAACCATCAATTACCTCTTCAGTTTATCTACCTAACAATCTTAAAAGCAGAAATTAACAGGCTTTGGCCTTTTCACAACATGAAATGAGCATCACTCAATTTCTATTCTACATGTAAATATTCTTCCTAGCCAAAAATCTGGAAAAATCAACAATTACCTAAATAGTGCTTTACTGAAATACACTTCAGAAGAGGCTTCCATTAGCATGAAGTTCACTTTGAAAGACAGAAACACTCCATTACGTATCTGTAATATCTGCTAAATTAGACTTCTCTTAAGTTTATCACAACATTTAGTTTACTAATGCACACTCTAATTCTCAATTCCACCTTCATCAGAACTAGTCGAAACAAGGAGTTATTTTCTTTATGCATGTTCTAAATTTTGCACAGATACAATTTATTTCCCTTCATCTATAACAAAGCAACTACTCCAACAGATATTGACACAAAGACAAATTCAAGAGTGGTTTCTTATCATCTACAGCCTTACTACAAACACCAGTTCATTTCAGCTTTTATCACTTTCCAGCTAAGTTTTAGTTTCTGTGACCCCCTTTAGATGACAAAAGTATCTAGACACAAGAGCAGAATTTCATTAATTACAAAGCTAGGTTTCCCTCAAAAATCATAAAAGTGTGTTCCATTCATCCTGGTTTAACGTCTCTGAAAGAGAAATGGTTTTGACAGAAAAAAACACACTTGCACAAACAAAGCAAATCCTTTACATGTCTAGAAGACTAGTGGGGTTTTTCAGCTGAAAAGTAATGCTTGTCAATGGCATTTTAGGCAGGGAACAGATTCACACATCAGGAGGGAATTCTTAAAGCCAGTATGTCTGAATTGTATGGACCTAATTAGCCACTAGCTCAAGAAATAATTTATATAAGGAATATTAAAAGCAAAGCCTAAAACTTGAGCCTACAATTATTTTCATTACATTATGTTGTCTGTAGACTGTGGTCAATATCTTAATTCAAACTTATAACTGGGATTCTCGAGAGAGCACTATGTCTTCGTTTGTAATGACTCTTCATTTTGACTCACTTAAAGGAAAACTGGTCTCTGAATATTCCTTTTGATGCACATGAGCAGGCCTGCATCCCTGGCTTCTTTTCTTCAACCATATAAATGCAGAACTAGAGCTCCACAGATTCAGTAGAGTGCAATTAGTAATCCCAAACCTCTAACTAATGCCTCAGTGTTTTTATTTCCTCTTGAACTGTGCCTGCTTAGTGGCAGCAATTATTGAAAAATAGACTGTTCACTAAAAAGCATAGGCAGCCGTCCTCAGGATTCTAACCACCCTTCCAGACTGACTAAATATTAGTTTAAACATTTGTTGCAAAGAGAGTTTACTTTCCATACCATATGCTGGGCAACCTTCAAAGGACAGTATTTTCAGATACATTACCAGCTTCTTGATATCTATACATTATGAAGAGTTGCACTTGCTAAAACTACTGAAAGAGGTAGAATCCAATCAGTGGAGATGGCACAATCATTTCTACCATTTAGATGGTGTTTCTTTAGCTCCAGACTTGCATTTCCAGTACTAGTATCTCCCATAACACAACAGGTTACCAATTTTAAAAACAGGTCTTAAAAAAGCTTCAGAGGCAGATTTTTAAAAGGGTGAGATTTTTTTATGGGTGAGTGAGAAACCATGCACATAAACAGCAGGGAGGTTAAAACCTAAAATTTCCCATTTCTTATTGCTGTAACTAGATTTAAGTAACAACCTTGAATAGCTACCATTAAAAGGCTATAAGCTCATGTCATATATCAGTCTTCCCTGTGACACTTAATGAACCAGAATCAGATCTGAACCCAAAAAGTGAAGACAAAAATTCCATCAGCCTTAAAATATCCTGCCATAGTGTACTGCGCTACATTTTCTGTTAATAGATTGATTACTTGTATTTAAAGCCAAAGAAAAGAATATATAACATACTGAACAGACCAAATGTATACAACCCAACACACGGGAAGTCAGTATTTAAAAAAACCAAAACACACCAAGGGGGGGGAAGCTCCACCCACATTCTGAAGCGTTATTTCTAATACCTTGTTGCTAAGACTACGTAAGTTTTTTCAGACAAAAAATAATCAAATAGCCATGAAGACTCTTGAAAATCCTTCTTTTTAAAAAAATGATGGCCATTTAAAAGTCAAACTCTCGAGAGTTATTATTTAATGCAAAGCATGTTATTTCTCTAAGCTTTCTGATTAGACCTTTCTACTTTTGCTAACACAGAGGTATGTTAGTCTGGAACAACATTCTCCATCACAGAACAAAACTACAACAGATCAATGTTTCTGACAACAATCCCTTAGCCCTTGGGCAATTGTTATAAAAAAATCTCACTTGCTCTAAAAAAGTGTCTGTCTCAAAAGAATTAAATGCAATTCACATTCCTAGCCCACAAACAATGTTTAGAAAAAACACAACACTTCCTCTCATATACAGCTATGAAAGCACACATTAAAGATGGAAGCTTATCTTGTCATCAACAATAATTGTAACACCTAGTTCATGCATCTTATGAGATGCATTCAGTCGTAAATGCAAAGTCTACAGTACCCCTCCATTCCTTTCTGTCACTCAGGACATCCATGTAACAATCAACTCCAGTTAGCACTTTTATTAAAGGAGGAGGTTAAAAAAGCCAAACTGAATAAATGCAAATCATTTCCTATCTACAAGTTTCCAAACAACTCTATGCACTTATTACAAAATCATTCACTCAAACTTACTCCTTTTTGAAAACTTTGGGTGCTGTAAGCACCCAAGACTTAAATCAAGATCAAATTATCGTTTTAACTCCTACTGCAAAAGGTCTAAGTCTTTTCTAAGTCTCTTTACTGTGATTCTATGCCTGACAAAAATAAAAAAAATACAAACAAACAAAAAAAGCATCCACAAAACTTGGTGATACTTGGAACAAGGGCAAGGGAAAACAACTGAGGAAAAGGGTTAACATTCTGCTTAATTTTGAATCTGTTAATTTATCTACAAACAAAAATATGATTCACCCCACCTTCCCCCAAAAAGTCCAGTACTTTTTTCAGACTTGCCGAAGTGAGGAGCTGCCTCATAAGCTGAGGCAGACACGGTAAAGCTTAATCAAGTTTAAATGATGACCAGTATTACAGACATCTTTAGCAAAGGTCTGTACCTAGCACCACTCCTGAAACATTACCATATAAACTTCTGCTAGTAAATGCAGAGTTTTGGTTTTGTTCATTTGTAAGCTTCTCAAGGCACAGAGCTTCTCTGAGCTACTTTCTGAATAAAAAGAATTTTAAAATTCCAGAGTAAAATGCAAATTATGGATCTCTCAAAACAGAAACAATGGTTTCAATAGGTAAATCCCTAATAAATTTAAAATTATCACTTTGCTCTCAAGCATGAGTCCCCAAATTACTTCAGTGAAAGCAAGTAAAGATATGAAAGCTTCCCAAGAAGTCTTCAGCTTTCCTAACACGTGATACAGAGAGAGGAGTACTCAGCTTTGAGCACGCAACAGAAAGTTTTCATTTCTGTTTTGCTGGGATAAAGCAGCTCTGAATGACTTAGTTAACTACTAGAGCCAAAGAGAAGTTAAGAAAAAGTTAGTAACAGAACTCACCATGCCTTATCCAAGGTTTTTGTTTTTCAATGTCTTGCACGCCTTAACAATTTGTTCCTAAAGTCTCACAAAAGGCAAGTAAACAAGTAGAACTCTAAACCCTTAGAACTAGTCTATTCAATAAAATATTAACAGGAATTCAAACAGATAATTTCATGAACCACTTCTCTGAAAAAAACCCCACACATATGAACTACTTTCAAAATACTGCCCGACCTTCAAAACAAAGTCCCATTTTACACACTGCAGTAAAGTCAAGAGGATCCAATGGAATTGGAACAACTGTATCTCACCAAAGAATCAGACCTCTCAAACTAATACCAAGGTACATCAGTTGGTCACATGGGAATTCCTTTCACTGTCACTGCATAATCTATGTCAGAACTCCAGTCAATTTACATTCAATTTCACTTTTCCTTTCCTTTACTGAAAATATAAATCTCTCTGAACCCCACTATTAAGACTGTAATTACCCCCACTGGAAAATCCTACTCTCTTACATAGGAAAGTTACAAGACAAGTCACTTAAACCGGGTTATTTTCACTGAGGAAGTGCCTGAAGAATCACTACAAGGCATCAACTCTACTGATACATCCAACAAGCAGCTCCTGGATGACAGCTTGCAGTTTGGGCTACAAAGTTAACCCAGCAGGCCAACAACTATGTCTGGACAGTTTAAAATGATTCAGTTTGACCCAGCTCAGGCACACACAGCCAGAAGTCATATCCAGGTTACTGCATCTTCCCAGATGCCATACTTGCTGCAGTCCCTACAAAAAGCAGGATGTGCCTTATGGTCAAGCCGAGCCTGGAAAAACAGGGAAACAACAGAGGATTGTCAGTTCTCAAGCGGTCTAGTAAAAGGGCTTTCATTTAAGCTGATAAACAATACAAATGGAAATCACACCATCATCTTGAAAATATTGCCAGATTTGTGTCAGCTCAGGGTAAGAGTGAAAATAAATGTGAACATTCGAAAGCATAATTATCTGGAAGGAAAATATACTTTATCTATAAAATTGTTACCTGCTGCCAGTTTGGTGTAAATGCACCTGCAGTCTTATCAAACGCTTTTAGAACTAGTAGCCTAAAGAGCTCACACATTCAAGGATATCTTGCATGCATTTCACTTTTTACATTCAGTAGTTCAACTGAAATGTCATCACTGACAGTGGTGAGTATGCTTCTATACAGGTTCAGAGGCTTAACTGCAGAAGTGTGGAGTGAATGCAAAGGAAATTATTTTTTCTTTCAATAATAACTACAATGAAGCTGGTGGGTTTTGGGCAAACTCTAGTTAACTATGATAATAAATATGCACGGCTGACCTAAAGAAAGTATGATTTGTTAAACTACTTACTAACAAAACCACAGGAGCACAGTCTGCCATGAACATGAAGACAGGCTGGAGTTAGAACGAACTGGTAATGGACAAACACATTAATAAGACAAAAAGTTCAGCCACAGGCAGTTAGCACTCAACCTGCAATTCCAAAAGGACTATGCTATGTTCTCAAACACAATCATGAAGGCTTTTTGACACTGGCTTCAGCCCACTTTTTTGAGATAGCGACTCTCAACCAACAATGATACTGTTAAAAGCTAAGCAATGCAATGAAGGAACTCTAATTACGACAAATCTTGCAAGATGTAAGGAATAATCACAGAAAACCGTCATCTTTGTGTTTAAGAAACTGTCTGCAATGGGCAGAACTGAAAATACCCGAAGGTGTCGTAGTTCCTAATCTTAGAACTGCTTTCAACACTTTTTCGTGGCTCTGCTAGCAGTCAGCACCTGGGTGCAGAAACAGGAGCCAGCTCCAAGACCAAGCCAACGTGATTCTCACAGGCTTCTGTTAATAAACAACCAGGGCCAGGCCAAGAGCAAGTGTGAATTTCCTCCTTTTCCCCGGGAACACGCACATGATCAGCCTCCACCCTCTAAGCAGGGAGCCCGCTGTCACACACAAACAGGGCTGTAACCTGCCCTCCCCCTGCCCCCCCTCGCTGCTTTCAAACCAGACGCGCAGCACGAACCAGCCAAAGGGAACATGACAAGGGGCAGCGGGAGGGTGTGGTTTGACTACTACATTTTTGTTTTATTTTAAAAAAGGACAAAACCCAGCCTCTCTCGGCCATCAGAAACACCCACTTCATTAGGCAGAGATTACCCGCTGTGTTTTTCCAGTACAACATGTGAACTCGGGTCTACGAACCTGCTCCTGGTATTTACTTTAGGCGGCGGACTGGCAGCCTGCAGGCTCGGAGAGCCAAGGCGCTCCGTCCGTCACGCCCTGGGAAAGCCACTCCAGGGATTGCACCAGCAGCCCGCCCGGAGAGCCGCCGGACTGTAAGCGGCAGGTTGCTTTGTAAGAGGCGCCTTCTACACAAAGACGAATATTTAAAGAAACAAACAAGCTAGCAACAAAAAAGCGCCTAGTACCGGGATTCTCAATCCTCCTCCACCAGCCGCCTGTCGGTACTGTTAAAGTCACAGACCGA
>VYXD01008192.1:746587-811266 GCA_013397195.1 Hylia prasina | reverse complement strand
GCCTCGGGTGCCGCCTTAGCGCGGGGCCCGCGGTCGGGCTGTGGCACCAACAAAGAGCCGCCGCGGCCGCGGGAACAAAGAGCCTGCGGGCGGATCCCGGCGCGGCCCCGCCGTGGCTTTCCCCGCACTAAAGCGGGCGGGCGGGAATGTCGCCGCCGCCCGGCCCTCCCTGCCCCCGGGCGGAGGGCAGCTCGCACGGCCGGGGCTGGCTCCAGGTCAGCCCCCTCGCCCTGCGGCCCCCGGGTCGCCGCGGTGCCTCGGCGTTTCCCGGCACAGCCGGGGGAGCGACGCTCCTCTGCTGCTCCGCTCGCTGCTGCATTTGATAATGGTTGTGGAGAGCGTTGGGAGCGCCCCGTGAAAGGAATTGTCTAAAAAGGCTATATTGATAAAAATTTCCACAGCTCGAGATGAGCCTGATAGGAAGTTAAAGCATCAGATACGTTTTAATGGATATTAGACACGTCATTTTTCTGTGGTTTCTCACAAAACGTGTCAGTTGGCATCGTCCATTGTGTAGATGTTGGAATTCAGTCCAGCTCTGGGGGTTTGGCTTTGTTTCTTAGCCCGCAGAAGTAATGCATCCTGATAGTTCAGCGGTCATATTTGTTGTGCGTTGGGCATCCTCTGAAACTTAGTACTTGAACAATCCTGTTTGAACTCGGTTGTCCAAGTGTGTATCTTTTTTGGTTTCTTCGTGTGGTTAAAAAGGGGGAAATACTGTTTCCTTTTAGCATACCTGGCAAAGTATTTCAAGTTCCTCTTTGCTGAGGGAGTTCAGAGGAGTGAGTTTTGCTGATGAAGTTTTGATTTGGCTGGGTTATTTAAAGTAGGAGATTCCTCAGAGGCCTTGTCTACATTAAGCAATTAAATTATTGTTTTTATCCAGTAATACAGCACCTGTATAACTACCAGAAATTCTGGTTTTACAGGTGAAGGTCAGTTATACTTTTGCCCTACATATGTAACTGTGCCATATTCAGGCTTTCCAGTTTCAAGGACAGAAGGGATTCTGTTCCTTGGCTCCCAGACTTTGGGAAGTGTTGAAAGCTTGTCTGAGAGCCCTTGGAGAGCTTAGCAGGGGTGGGGGGGGGACACACAAAACCTCAAGTTCTTGTAGTGCCGTCAAACTAAAGTTATACTATATTCCTTTTAGATGTAAAGTGTAGAGAAAAGAAAAGATCAAACATAACTCTTCTTACATAAAAGAAGGAGGGAAAATAGGCTGATTTTTTTTTCCAAATCAAGAGTGTGCTACCATATAACATTGGATGTTTTGCACCGCCTGCCAGAAGCCATGTAAAATCTGTGATGTGATAGCTCACTACCCAAGGCAGATATCTGTGTGCTGTGTCACAGATGACATTTGCAGAATGTTATGCTGGCTTGTATGCTTGGTTCTGTCTGCATGTTGGTGAGATGGGTTGGTTCAATCCACAGGGTGAGAAACTGTCTGTATTGCTTCAGGATTAGAAAGGAGACTTAGTTACAGAGTGTGCACAGATCAATGTTTTGCTGTTACAAGCTACATAGTTAGAATTGCTTTTCCTGTGGAAATGAGGTGGTTGCTCTGGGAAAACTGGCTACTGAAAGTAGTTGATTTAGTGTTGCTGGCATGCCTGAGTTTTCAAATGCCAGGGAGCACCAGGAATGAAATTATCACTGTGCTGGACCCACACAGTGTATATAATCAGCTGAGAATTTATTTCTGTTTTAACTGTGTCTAGTCAGCATTTCGAAACCATAGCTAGACTCCAGCGTGGATACAAACAAATCTCTCAGAGCAGAATTGGAGCAGGCTAATGATGTTTAGATGTCACTTCTTAGAAATCACAAGTGACTGCAATGTATTTCTGTGTAGCAGGAGCAATGGAAATGCTACTGATGGTCAGATACCAACAGCAGCTATGCTGCTGATTAATTCTGCCATGACCTGGTCAGTGCTGAAATAGCACTGAAAGAAACGAGGCCTGCTTGTACCTGTTGAACAAGTTGTTGCCATCAACAGTCAAGTGACAGCATCTTTCGTACAGAATCAGGATTTAAGAAAAATACTAGTGTAGACAAAAATTTAGATGTCTGAGGGAACCAGCAGGACAAGCATACAGGGACTGTACTGTGGAAGATAAAAAACATAAGCCCTGATTTCCTTGGAAAAGCAAATGTGCAGGGAACTAAAGCATGAAATTACAGTGTACCAGCTAGTTTACAGTGGAAAATGTGTGCTGTTTCACTTACAATCCTTATTTCTTTTCATAGGGCCCTTGCAATGAGAAGTAAAACAGCTGCTGTAAAGCCTGGAGAGTGACATGATTCCTGCGAGCAGTTGTGAAAAAATGTTGATATGTTTATGAATGGAAAGCATTATATGTATAAAATGCATTATAAACAGGATTGTGTGTTTGGCTATCATCAGGGCATCTTGCATGTAAAGTAATGCATAAAGTGACTTGAAACCATTAAATTAAATTTACCTCTCTATTCTTTGTAAGATTTTTATCATTTACACAGCAAGAAGACAATCGTATTTGAGGAGTTTCGAATTCAGGCTATCATTCCTGCAGGTATTGCCACTGAAGCTGGTGGTAGAGTTAGATTTAAGTCTTTACAAGATCACATGCTAGATAAGAAATAATAGGGTAAGTGAAGCAAAAGAATGGGAAACAAAAACTGCTTCCCTTGCAACTGATGGTATTTTTTAAAAAATTTCTTTTCTTGCTGAACAGTGTTCTTTTTCAAGGTGCTAAAGATAACTAAGCTACTGTAAGCCATTATTCTGATTGTTTGTTCAGCACTCAATATATAATGTGCATTTTACAGAACAAATAAGATAAATACCCTTCCCTGTAGAGCCTGCAAGCTAAATTTTGTCACAGGTGAAAGCACCAACTAGAAAACCATAAAGAAGAAACACAGATATACAAGGAAGCGTTTACAATCTTCTTCATTCCCTGGACATCACAAAGTCACAAGTGCCATGTGATTACCTGCCACAAGGGTCTGTCTGCTGTCTGTGCAGCTCCTCTCATTAATCACATTGGCTTACGTCGGTCCCTGTGGGATACGATGGTTATGAGCAACAGCCACATACAAGATCCCTTTATTTCTGCTCCCTGGTTAGTGCAGTCCATGCAGACAGTTCTCTTGCATAGGGAAGGTTTGCATGAAGGTAGGGTCATGCTCTGCTGGTCTCCTGGCTGCTCGCCAGCTGCCCATATGGTTGCCAGAATGCAGCATTAATTTTCCGAGGCACCATGCATCTGATGTATAGTGCCACGCTGTGTAAGTCAGCAAACTACTGAAAGCTATAAATCCATATGTAAGGCTGAAATTATTAAAGTAACCCTCCTCATGGCTTCCCAAGTGTGCAAGTGTTTTGAGAGCAGAGGTACCAGAGCTGTAACTTTGCATAATGCAGGGCAAAACCTTATGCTACAGCAACATTAACAAACCTGGGTCATCGAACTGCATAAGTGACACACCCACTGAGGAAAATATCCAGAATAAGGATTGCAGCTTTGGACACTAGATTTTTAATGCACTATTGTCTCACCTACAGGAATTGCACACACTGTGTACATCAAAGTATCAATTTCATATCCAAATTGGTAAACGTAGTATATACAGGCTATGTGAGCAAATTCATGTTACATGAAAAATCTTTACTATGTGTTTAGTTCCTGCTTTTATTACTGTATTAAGGCAGAAGCCTATATTTAATAACCTTGACCTCTTTGAAATACAAGTAAGAGGGGAAAACAGAGGAAGTGTGGCAAATTATGTAATTGGGTTTTGGAAATCTTTAGTTTTTTTAGTTCAATTATCCTGACTCTATTTTTAGGGAGGGGGAAGCACAGAACTGTATAAAATGGCAGCTATCTTAATAAGTGTATCTTGGTTTTTGGTTTATGTATGGATGAATTACAAAAGCTGTCAAGAAACTTCCCTTAAGGAAGATGCTTCATTTTTATTATGCATAGATCTTTCAAAGAAATTTATTAATATACACTTCCTGAATCAAAACCCCTAGAGTTATATTTGTACTAATAAAATAGGCAATGTGATGACCTTTCTCTAGCCCTACAGCCAACTGACCTAGCCTGACCACCTCCATGGTTTAAAATTGTTTAAGCTCCAAAACATAGTGGCTGCATGCAAATTGCCTGCTGGAGAGGTCTTGCATGCTGACACGTGCTTTTTCCTAGTCCATGCCCAGGAGTTGTCTATGAGCTATCCATTTCACAGCCAGACTTTGCTAACCACTTAACTTATGGATAGTTGGGCATGAAGGAGTGGATCTGGATGCTGAAATGGCCCAGGGGACCATATGGCAGTAGAGAAAGAGCCTGGAAGCTCTCCTTGTGCATCTGGCTTCAAGGCAGGGTCCCCTGCTGGATGGGGTGCTCAGGCATACCTGTGTTTGTAGGTTCAGAGCACAGACAGCCTTTGTCCTGTCTTTACTGAGCTGTGCTGTGATCCATGTTCAGCAAGGTGGGTGAGGGTCTGAATGTCTTGTAGCACGTGTGCATTCAGGTTGACTTCAGTGAGGTGTGTGTTTGTCCTCAGGTGAACAGCTCCTGGAAATCAGAAGCACATGGGAAAAGAGCCCCAGTAAGAGGTTAACACTCAGTGTTATCCTAATACTGCAATACCTGCTGGATTCATTTTCAGATAAATACTGAATGTTTTTCTTGAAAGCTCTTTACATCCAGGGAGTGCTTTTTTGAAAGCAGAAGTATGGAGGAGAAATTTACTGACTGGTATACACATTAGATTATCAGATGATATCTCCTGGCCTTATCCAATATAATCTAAAATGAAATCAGTTAAAGCGAAGTTCAGAGCTGCTGCAGATATGAAAAAAATCCTTCTGATAGTTTTTGGTTTTAATTACAAATCTCTACTTTAAAGTATTTTTTTGCCAACTGCTGTGTTGTGAAAGAAGATGAGAAATTGGCTGGCCATAATAAATAGGGTCTACGTAAAATTCTCAAGTGGACCGTGTAAATAAACTGACATCTCCTGTCTCCAGAAGTTTAGATAATCTCTCTGTGGTATACAGCATTATTTTTAAAATAGTAAAGATTCTTAGGTAGAATTTATGCATTTCTTTTAAGCTGAGGGTAGTCCTCCAACCAGCAGTCCACACTAGGCTATTAGTTACAACAATGTGTAATCATTTCAGGGCTCTTTGAGCAAGATGTAGTGGGTGTTTGGTCATGTAATTAACCTCCTGCCACTGGCCTCACATTCTCTCTACCCTGTAATTACTTGACTGACAAAATAACACCTTTCAAAGCATACATTGTATAGAAAATTAAAAGGGCATTAATTTTAATCTTCTTTCACATTCACACGATAACTATAAATCCTATGTACATTTCACTTATTCCCGAAGTCATTTGGCCACATCTGAGCATTTTTTGTTAGAAAAGTTTGATTTGGGAGCAAACTGGGTCAGCATGCTCTTGGCTTTCTTGGTTTTACTTCACCTTTTTAGAACAAGTCCAAAAGTACCAAAAGGATTTTCATGTAGAAATATCCAGTGAGCTGAAAATGTAATAGATATTCATGTCTTTGGTCCAGCAATTGCTTTTAACTCATATAATATGCGCAAGTTCTGTATGTGGAAATCTTCAGCCTTAAAACAAATACTTCAGGAAGCTTGTAAGTGAAAACATTAATGTAAACCTGTGAAATAAAATGGAAAAAAAAAAAAAAATAAGGTCAATCTTCTCCTCTACAAGTTTTCCATAATAATACTTCTGCATTTTTGAGGTCTTCACCCTGAACAAGTATGGAATAGAAGTGGAGTTTGTACGTACAGCTGAAAAGTAACAGAAAGAATCTGTGTAGAAACCTAGAGTGGGATTTATATTAGCTAACCTAAATTGTCTAGGAGTTACAACAAGAGAGAGGGTAAGTAAAGGCTCATCTATAGGTAATGCAGACAGCAATTGACACCTATCTTGTGACAGGATTAAACCATAATTTTAGAAGGCTACAGAGAAGTAAGATGAATCCTCCTTTGAGGGTAATTCTTCTATCCCCCATCTTCCTCAGCTTTAGTCTGTTGATTTTGGCATAGGCTTTGCCTCCAAGCCCTGCATTGCTTTATCCAATCATGCTATTTTTCTATCAGGTATGGTACAACTGTATTGGTCATCTCATCAGATTGGACATTTACATGAAGATGAGTCAGTCTCTCCATCTGTGTTAAACCAAATGTCTCAAACTCAGTGAAGGACCTAGGTTTCAATTTACAGGTGTCACAGCTCAGCCCTACCCCATTGGATAAAGAAGGAAATAGCCATGGGGACACATATTAGGAAGTAGAGTTACACTGCAGAAATAGAGCTGCCTGGGCTGCATTTTAAAGCATGTCCTTTTCAGGTGGCTAAACTTATCCGGTTGAAATTCTTTTCTGTCTCACCTCCTAGACAGCTCTCTGTGATGTCTGTGCTCAATATCACATCTGCCAGCACAGGAATACTGGATAGTTACACTTTGAAATAATGGAGCCTTAACTCTTCTCTTTGAGATCAACCTTTAATACCAGATTGTGCCTTTTTTTTTTTTTTTTTTTCCTTTTTCTTTTTTCGGTCAGACACCCTCACCTTTATCCCACACCACTCCTTTATTGTGGGAAGGCACCCAGCCAAAATCACAAAGGTACTTCCTTCAGACCTTTCTAATTCACTGCAGTTGTGAACCTTGTCAAGTACTGGCTTATGGATAATGCACTTGCAGTGGTGTGACCTCTGTTTGCTGTGTTAACCACAAACCTCATATTTTTACCCTGTTTTCCACATCTTTCCCTTTTCTGTTTGGTCATTATATTCCTTTATAACTTACAGTGTTTGAGTATGTTCTGGGATTTGCATATTGGTTTGAGACAGAGGCCAACCTTTTGTGCAGGTGTACAGCAGTTAGCACAGCACAAAATAGCAGGGGAAGGTTGCATCACCATATGATTTATATTAAAGCTTGCTGGAAAGTAAATGGGACTACCAGACCCTGGTACAATAATCATCAGCATTTTGTATCCTTGGCTCTTTGTCCTATGAGTGCAATTTTGTACAATAATAGGGAATGGAAAAATCAGACCATCTCCTGGCCAGAACAGTCAGGCTGACACAATAGCAGCTACACCTTGCTGTTAGTGACCCTCATAGGTCAGTTAAGAAATGTGTAAGAGTGTCCTTACTTAATGTTATCCAACAAGGCACTGTGGAATTTATTCTCTTCAGTAAGTCCTAAAGACAGCATACTCTACCTTGTAAGAACCTTCAGGGTGCCAACTCAACACCCCCCAGACAATCTGTCCCAAATGCAGTTTTTCTAAGTGCGAAATTTGTCCCTACATTGTTTCCACGTTGTAAAAGTGCATTTAGATGTTAGCAGACAAAAAAGAAAACCAAACCATAAACAGTAGAATTTGAAGTAGACCCGACACAAAGGAAGTACCGTTTTCAAGGCATATATCCCAAGGAAGTTTATTCAGATCCAACCCTTTAGGCCAATCAAATGAGAAATCAAGAATTCAAAGATGATTGCAGACAAAGATTATGGAGGAGTACAGCTCTGTAAGTGAAGGATCTCCTAAATTACATTACTTCTCCATTTCAAAATGGGAAGACACTACTTTCTTGCTGTCTGATTAAAGTTAGAAACGCACAGAAATAGGCACCTAGATTAATGACCTGTTTTCCAAAATGTCATAAACTCCCAGTCATCAAAGGCACCTTCAAGTCTTCATTTACAAATTTAGACTACGAGGCTTGAAAAATGTTCCTTTGCCTCCCAATAGCACCTATCTGAATATGGGAATTCAAGAGAAAGGCTCTGCAAAATTGCTTCTCCTGACCTGGTTATGGCAGATGGATGTAAACTGCTTAGTGTGACAAATCACTAGTATCTGGAGGCACTGCTCTGAAGCTGAGGCATGCTGCCAAGCTGTGCGTTTTCCCTTCCAGGGGCTCTGCCTGCTCAGCCCTGGTCCCAGGGCACAGTGACCAGCTGCTGAGGGCCCATCTATGCTGTGCTCACTGCCATGTGTTCCCATGGGGCTGCATTGGCCCATAGCAAGGATGCAGTGGCAGCAGGGAGCTCTGCAAACCTCATTGAGCATGATGCTGAACCAAGGGGTTGGTCTGGTAGACCTCTCTGCTGCCAGGGCATGCTGCTAGCAGCATTTTACAGCTAGGGCAGTGTAGTCATCCCAAGGCATGGGCAGTTCAGCGTGAGTAGGGTGTTTTGAAGCCACAAGCCTATGCTGGATTTCCATGCTGATATTGACCTTAATCTGACATCGTCTTGTGAGAAGGCAGTATGAAAAGATTACAGCTCCTTCTCACTATAACTTTTGGACTAAGTTAGCTTCATCTGCTAAGGAGACATAATATAAAATGCTGTGCTGCAGGCATGGACTCTGGCACAAGTGGCACTGTGCAGAGGGAGCAATGGAAAAACTCATCTGTATAAGGGAGAATGAGCAGCAGATTTGTTCTGGCTTGTTTAATGCAAACTGTAGAATTTAATTCAACTGGTCTTTAGAGTAATTCAGTGACTTACATTTGGTGAAGTCCCATCTTTCATAACAGCTTGAACTCAAGATGGCAAGAGACAGAGGATAAAGAACCTCATGGGGTTTGTTCCAGTCATTAATCATCCTTGCTGCTGAGAGATGTGTCGTATCCAGTGTGCCCAAATCCAACTTCCAGGCACTAATACTTGTCACGCTTCTCTGTTTTGTTGAATAGCCCTTTGGTACATTCTATTTTCTCTCTTTTAAGACACTCGTATCTTACCTGCTGGTTTAAAGAGACATCAATTTATCTTCTTTTTAATAAGCTAAGCAGACAACCCTCTCTCTCATTGTAACACACTTTTTCTAGCTTGGAAGTAAACACTAAGGCTGTTAGCCTTGCAAGCACATTTTGACTTTTCAGAAAGGAGATACAGCATCGAGCAGAACAACAGTTTATATTTCTGGCTGTAGGAGTTGAAGCAGAGACCGAGTTCTCCAGGGCCTCCTGGCACAAAGGTTAACTCTGCATATATCAGGCTGTACTTCTCGTATCAAGTTCTTCCTGAACTTCCAGTATTGTGTTGCTTCATTTGAGAGTACAAAGCATTACCAAATTAATTTTAAGAAGCGCATATTAAGACCACATTCCTTCATGTGCACAGTAGCATTCTTTCTAGCTGTATGTCTCTTTAAAAAACATAAAATATCTTAAGGGGAAATAAATTCTGTCTGCAGTAATACAGCTAATTTCATTCCTTAAAACCAGTCCTTTGATGTCTGAAAGTGCAAAGAAGCTTCTAATCACTCACCAATCTCTCTCAATGGAAGTAAATATATATCGTTGGGATTTTTTCCCACATCAAGCTTTTAGGCCAAGAAGTGATATGTTAAGGTACATCAGGGGTTGTCTAAAGTTCAGTCCTAATGATCTGGTGGGTTGCTTATGGAGGAAATGCTAAAACATCCTTAAGAAAGTCGTGGTGGCTGTTTGCAGTGAATCACAGATTGCTTGCAATGGGTCTGAAGACTGTGTGTGTGTGTATATATATATGATAACTCTTCTATTGTTAAGAATTATAGGCTGTTCTGTCATTGTTAAACACAATAGTGCAGGCCAGAGAGGACATGGTTAAAAATTACCGTGATCCACAGCATTAGTCAGTGGCAGCCAGTTTGGGGGTTTCTGTCTCAGAACAAGCTATAGCACATACTCTTCAAAAAGGAGAAAAAATATGTAGGGGTATTAAATGTGCTTTCAGAAACATTTACTAAATGTTTCAAAGTCCTAGTTACTTGCATTTGTCCCTGGGAAGCAGATATATCAGTGTTACAGCCTTCAGCATTCCAGCAAGGGTAAGAAAGTGTAACAGATCTAAAAGAAAATAGCAACTTCATACTGTCATATATAATGTCTTGACCTCAAGGAGCTCCATTAAACTGAGCAGAGAAAAAAAAAAACAAAACAACAAACCAGTCTTCAGAAAGGATTATTGCTTTTAAATACAATTATTTTCATTAAGAAACATCTTAAAGTGTCTGCAACTGCTCAGCCTTGCTCTGATATCTGTACAGCAGCCTGTTGGATTAACTGTACAGGAGATTTAAAAGGGTTATTCTAGGTTCCACACGAGTGGTGGAAAAATAAAATTACACCAGACCCAAACTGAATTAAGTAGTTAAGAACCCAGCCTAACACGTTATAATCACCTTCTTGCTACTGATGTCACGTTTGTCAAGCAAAGCCACTATGATCTTTAGCCCCTGATATAAATGGATTTACTAGTGACTGTGACAAAATCAAAATTGAGGCTCATTTGTGGTTCAAGACTTTTTGCCAAGCAATTTGACACACTTAATGCTCAGTGATAAACAAAAGCAACGTTGAACATGTGATAGATACACAGGGAAGGGATGGGGGTAGAATAAAGTAAGACCTTGTCCATTTTAGAAGAAAGTTCCTCTTTCCACTCTACCTTTTCCATTTTTTCTGTTGTTTTCCTCCTTCCTTCCTTCTTTCTTTATTTTACTTGCTTTTCTTTGCCTAGCCTTGCCCATTCTAGAAGACAGTTATATACTTGCTGAGTTCCTCTTTATGAAGAATATAGCTCATGCTATGCTTAGATATCTTTCCTGACCACAGATATTTAGGTGAAGTCAGACCTTAATTAAAATCTTCAAAGACTTCTCCAGCTGATAACAAGATGCTCACAGAGGCTGGGAAAGCCACAGTCACTGCAACTTCTTTGTTGTTTAAGAGAAGGTCTCACTCACAAAGGGCACTTCAGGGTGAGATCCTCTCCTCACTGCTCAGAATTAACCCCTGGAAATTATTCTCTTCCTTAATTTAGAAGCAACAGTAGGAAATCCTTTCCATATCACACACCTCAAGTCTCATCCCGTGCCAGACCCCACACCCTGCGTGTGGAAAGTCCCACACCCTGGAGCAAGGTGTTTCAGTCCCTGTTTCTGCTCTTCATTTTATGCCGTCTCTGGTCCCCATGGGGCTGGAGTGGGAAAAGGAGCTTGGTGCAGGGCAGGGGGGCAGATGGTGTGCTTCAAGCTCACTGCTACCACATACTTGGGAGCTGAGGGACACCCAGTCCCTCAGAATAGTGTCAGCTGCAGCAAATATATTTTTCCTGGCCCTTCCTGGGGAGAGAATGCTGGGTAAAAACTCAGCATGTGGTGATCAATCCACCAGATTTATTATGTGTTTTCTTATAGGATGAGCATGGCACACACATATGTGAACAATGAGGAAGAGGAGAAGACACAGATGCACATTTCAGAGTGTCTTGTCTTGCTGTGGTGGATCCTCCATTGCTTGACATTTTCACAGCTGTGCCCCAATCTACCCTGCTTTGTTGCTCATCTTGTTCCTGCACTGAAGTACCTAATGATGTCATGTTCCTGAACAAATGCTACTACTTACACAGGACAGAAGGAAATTCACCCACTGCAGAGGGAGATCCTGCTCCTATCTGATACAATTTGAATATCCACGTTAGACAAACAAGTTCCCTTGTGAGAATACTGCTCTTCTCATGCCCAGCTGGTGAGTTTGACTGCATTGTTGAAGCTGCCATATCTCAGAGTGGGGTTTAAACCTGCTACATGAGAAGGTTCAGCGTCCACTGACTACTGAGTCTTCACAGAGCTGGGGAAGGAGTCAGATCATGATCTCAGTTTGATTTTCTTTTTGACAGAGCTTTTCAAAACCATGAGCAAGCCTAATAGCTGTTTATGAAAATTAATCATAATGTGCATCACCTCTTTTCATCCAGCTATCAAAAGTGGGAGTGAACTTAGAAACTCCCATTGCACAGAGAAGGAAGCAGATGCTGAGTGACTCAATGAAGCAGAAAGAGGAAACAGTGTCCTGACTCCTCCTATCCACTCACCCCCTCCTACCTGTCTTGCTGCTCTTGGCTGTCATTTGTGAGAAGTGTCAGTAAACACAGCTATTCTTAGCTGTCCCTAGGCAGACTCATGGACACCACCCTGGGCTGAATACCTGTCAAGTACCCTAGATATGCCCAGGGACCTAGGCAAGTGCTGATGCCAAATAGTTTCCATTCCTGTGGAGAGGGTAGATGGGAGGTGCAAGTGCCTTTCCCATATTCAGCAGCAGCAGGAGCCTTGGCACACCACTTGCCTTGTCAGATTCTCCCAAAAAGGACTCCTTGAGGACCTCCCCACTCACAGTCTGTTCCTGTGGTGTACTACTTTCAGGTGAAGAGTTTTGTTAGAGAGCGAGGTCAGCAAAAGTGTGTTTGAATCTCAGCAGCAAAATCTCCACATTCAAAGGCAGGACTCCACCACACTGTTGTGAGTTACTCAGTAAAACTTGACTTTCAATTAAAGTAAAAAACCTCAAATTTAAGCACCAAGCAGAGATGAGATCCTAGAAGTTCAAACTATGCCTGAGAGATCTTGCTGGAAAATGTCTGGCGGATGAGCTAGCAGTGAAGTCCGCAATGCCAATGTGGAAGCCAGAATAGATTGCAGGAAGTCTTAAGGGTTACTCAGATTATGTGCTCATTTATGTCAGCAGCTCTGGCAATTTGCCTTCTACATAGTGGCAGTGAGTATCAGCTTAAATCTACTTTGTTGCTCTCTAAAAAATGAATGCATTTTCTTGCAGCGCATTAAAGAAAAAAAAAAAGCAAACTAAATACAAATTAACCTGTCCTTTAGACAGGAAGAAATCAGCCAGTTATTTCATTACTGAGTTCAATATAAATAATTCCTTTACCAATACATGATAGAACTCTGACTCTAGCTATCAGATAAGCAAAACGTTAGTCAAACAGATGAGAACTGGAAGAAGTAATTAGCAGCAGAGAGGCAATTTTAACAGTTTTGTGTTTGATTCCCATGGAGAATTTCATATGTCAGCCACATTTTATAAACAAAAAAATTTTTGGCAGTCCTGTGGAAAGTAATATATATACAGATAGACTCATTGGCTTGCTTTCACCCGAGCTTGTTTTGATACAGAGAGATAAATGCATTAGTTGTTTTATCAGTGTCCTAAATTTAGACTTTTAGCTGGTACAAGTTAGTGGGATTTCAGTGATTCAGGTCTAAATTAAATTTTACACCAAAGTCAAGGCAATGTACTGCAGTGAAGCTAAACTGATTTACACTTGCTGAAAATCTGGTGAATTTTTTAAGCCTCTTTTGTAGGGCTATAAATACAGTGCAAAGTCAGTGTGAAATCATGGATGCATGAGAATTAAAATACTTGGCTGTGACACATATATATGTGGCTATGTCACTAAAAATGCATGAGTATTTGTTTTACTCCCCAGTGTTTGACACAGGTTTAACGTAAGGGAGTACAACTGAGTGACCCAAAGTCTGATTGCTCCTTATGAGTGATGCCTCTGGTGTCACTTTATCTGTAGATAAAGGTAGGTCCTTACACAGTGCTCATGTTCCTTCTGTATTGTTGTGGGAATTGTTGAAACTCACATAGATATGTGGGCAGGTGTAGAAACTCACATAGACAGCCATCAGCTTCAGCAGCTGTCCATCAGCCTTGGCTTCCCTCTGCTCTGACTGTGGTAACAGCCCTAGTGAGGAGCTCCTGGCATATCAAATACCCCATACTCAAGCCTTCTGGTAGAGGAAAAGAAAATATAAATATAAAGAGTTAAAAATATAAGACTTAAAAATGAGGGACAGTAGGACAAGAATTAGTCCAGGCAAGAGATGCAAAGTAAAGCATGTAAGCCAAGGAGGCATGGGCAGAGATAAAAATGACCAGCTGTGTCAGGGAAGAGACTAAAGAAACAAGAATAGTTTTTAAACAACTCTGGGGAAAGGCTTCTGCCCAAATCTCAGAATCTCAGCTTTGAAACTGTCTCTGAGTCATAGCTCTTGATGATCTCTCTCTGTTAATCTACATCTGCAGCCTGCAGAGTCATTCCTTCTCAGCACTGGCAGTTTCTGAGCAGTTTTCTGTTTGCTCTCCTCCTCTTATTGTGGATAAATGACGAAATCTGCCTTGTAGAGACTCCGTCATGGGACAGTTTCCCTGTAAGAGTACTTGAAGTACTAGTGGTTCTGCCAACAGGATGATTTAGCCCCGGTTTTCAGGACAGACAAAGAATTAGTTGGCATTTATGCTTCTATTCCCATCTAAGAGTCACCATGGCTGTAATGTTTTATGCCTTGTTAATCACATTCACCAGCACAATGTTTATTTTCTTCTGTTTGCTCTGACTTCAGACAAAAGGTAGCTTGCTGTGGGATTCAAGGAGAGAATGATGTAAATGTCTGTGTGGATTTGTGTAAATAATATTTTCTACTGCTGCTGGTATTGTGGGATGGTAACATTCCCATGAATGCAGCTCCCAGTGAAAGTAACATTTTGGAAGAAACTTCTACAGTATTTCTTATATTTTTCAAGCATTCTCTGTTCTCAACAACACAGAGCCATGAAGTCCAGATTTCCAGCACAGGAAGATGAGATAAGGAATGCAAATCTGCTACATACAGTTTATTCCTTTGTGTGAATTTCACTCCTGAGCAGCTTTAAAATACTTTTCTCTTGCAAGATGAAATTTCCAGTTGACAAACAGCTTGACTTGGTTACTAGCACTTGATTTGAGTGCTAGTAAAACATTATGTATCAGCTGTTTCTTGGGAGGGAAAAAAATCACCATAGTGAAACTTACCTTCAGAATAAACATGCTGAATATCTCTGATGGGCACATGCTTGGTGATGAATGTTTATTATAGCTCCTTTTTAAGTAGTGACTTCTATTTTTATGCTGAACTTTCTCTACATTGGTGACACAATGTTATCTCAAGACCTTTCAGCTAGATAAGACCACACCAGTTTCCTCAAAATGGTCTTCTGTCTAAGGATTTTGTATGTAATTGGGGTAGGGAGGCACTGTGGGAAGCAGAACACTGACTATATTTAAATTACTTTTTAAAGCAGAATTCTTAAAAGTTGATGTTAGTTAGGGAGTTGACCTGAAAGTTTCTGGTAACTGACATGGCTTCAGGATAGGCCTCAAACCAGATTTTTCAAAATACTTTGGGCAGATGCTCTGGAAAGCAAGAAGACCTGGCTCAAAAAAAGAATAAGAAAAATCTAAAATCTCTGTGGCCATCTACCCTGGGTAGAGAAAAGTCACAGCACCAAAATGCACCCCTACCAGCCTGTGACTAGGCATCTTGAATGGAGCTAAAGTCTGTTCAAGAGATGTGATGACCAGCAGATCACCATTTGCCTTATTGGCTGCAATCCTTGGTTTTACTTTGTATGAATCCAAAAGCCTGAAAGAATTGCTATGTTCTCAGACTTCAGCTATCTTCAGAAATTTATTATTTCTTTTTGCCCCCCTCTCTATTCTTCTATGCTGTGAAATGCCATGGTCTTTTTATGTTCCCTAATCCAATGCATGAAAATAGGCATATCAAATGCATGCATATGAGCTCATGGTGGGTCAGTCTAGGGGAGGCTTTGCTGTCCAAAATATATTTTATAAAGTTGGTTTTCAGAGTCTATTGTACATTTGAAAGTCTGAAAAGAATCAATTATCCACAATTCTTGGTAAATAAACTTTTCAAACTTCTTATCAAGTAAATTATCTCTGATGGTAGAGGCAGGGAAAAGCAGCAACTAGATTTTCAAGGTTGCCAATATGATTTTCAAAAGCACAGAGAAGGCTGTCTGTTTAAGTACTCAACCATTCAGCAACATAATTCTAAAAAGAAAGCTTTAATCATGGTTCCTAAGACAAATTGTCAGATGGTATTTTTATTTCAGCACACAGAAGGTTAACATTTTCAATCACAACCTTATAGGTTTCAGCAAAAGTATCTGTTTCTAAACAGAGGACATCCCTCTTCTTTGATTAGTTTTAGAACACATAAGGTAAGACCTGATTACTTTTGAATTTGACTAAATTCCTATATAATACTGAGGCTCATCTGGCTTTGGTATGGCAGTTGGAATTAGTTCTAAATTAATTCTATTAGAGCCAAACCTGCCAGCATTTGAAGGCATGTCCCTGGCTGTCCATGTGCCCTCTGACATGGCAGTGAAATCACTGTGTAGAGGTTTGGGGGTGGCTTAGCCATTACTTAGTCTAAGATGTGACTTAAAACCTTCTTCCTCACTGTCTCTGCTGTCGTGTTTGTCATGCAGATTCTGAAACTGTTTGTGCAACAGTCCCTCTGCTGCTGCCACTCACAGAGGGATGTCTTGAGCAAGCCAAAATCTGCAAGGCTTTGCTTTCCACTGCTTGACTGGAAATCACAGAAGCTCAAACCTGAATAATGAGCAGCACAGGGCCAGGTACAGCAGGCATGGGGAAAACATCTAGAACGTTATTGTCTCAGGCATCATTCCCCAGGACAGTCCACTCTTAAAAGAGAGGCTAAGGCTGTTGTCCTGATTCTGCTCTGGGGATGGTGACAGCTGGCAGAGAGGGGGCAAGCAGCAGAGGGTAAGAAAATCTCCCTGTGACTTGTGAGAAAAACATGAACCAAAAACCTCATTGCATCTTAACCTGAAGATAGAGTCTGCAGATAAATCTGGAGTTGCTGGATTAAATGAGAAAGACCTGTAAGGAGGGAGCGCCTTGCTGCAGCCTGCCTGTCCCTAAAGCAAATTATTTTGGATAGCTGTTCCTTGTTTTCCCAGGCAGAGCCATGTGTAGGCACAAGAAAAGGTGTGTTTGGTGGCTCCCACAGTGTGATGTAGTTCAGGAGTAGAGATGAAGAGCTAGATCCAAGAGAGTTCAGGTGGCTAAAACCAGGGCATATAGACTCTTGCATCTAAACCATTGTTTAGGGCCTTGGTTGCCTAGAGTGAGCATGGGGAAGGTCAGTGACTTGGAACAGGACACAGACCAGCCAGTGTCATTGTGCTGCTGCCAAGTGTTCCTGTGTAGAAACACTGGATCCAGCTGCCTTCACATATTCTTTCAAAAACATCACCGTAGTTGCTGCTTGTAGCTAAATGTTGATGAAGAGTGTGTATCTCCTATGTGTAAAATAAATTGGTGGCTAAGGAAACTATGAAAGTACAGAAGGCTACACACACCCAAGGGGTTACAAGCACAAAAGCAATGCACTGCATTCTGCTTAAAGAAAAATTGCTCAGTACTTTTTCATTGGCATGCTGTTATGTCAAAAACTTATAATTTGGAGCATGAGTATACAAGTATTTGTTTGATTTCATATCTGTGTTTCTAATTTCTGGGATGAAGATAAGTGCTTCTGGCCCAGTTTATGAATTCTGAATGCCATCTGTATTCCTAAATATCTAAACAATGACTGTTCATTAGATGCACTAAGAAAGTACTAGTATTTTACGGAAATGGTTACATACATTTCACTGAAGTGTCAGGCAGAGCATTCTCCCATAGTTTTGGTCCATATAATCTACTTTGAGCAGCAGAGGGGGGAACCAGGAGGTTCACAGCCTCAACTGTTCTGTGATTCTGTGGCTTGGAGATTTTGTGCATAAACTACTGGTTGAGGAAAATGCTGTTTTCTAGGTATCCTCCATTTTTAGCCTTAATCTGTTTGTAGAACTGGATTTGCTTCTGAATCAACAGCAAAGTGAAGATGCTGATATAAAAAGAGAGACAGATACTTTTGTGATTTTTGAAGAGAGTGGAAATGAGAGAAATCACAGTTGCCTCACTTTCACGAAAAGGAGAAGTAAAAACCACAGGGGAAACCATCAAAACTAATGATGTCATGTCTTCCTGTATGTAATTGTTAGCTTACTGTTTTACTGTTACTGTCTTACTGTTAACTCTCTGTGAGTATCTGGTGCATTTATTTAATCTGATTACCTATTTGAAGACAGCTGTCAAACACAAACTTCCACAAACCATCTTTTGTTTATGGTGAAGACGTCTTCTCTCCTGCTCAAAGCTAAATTACCAATTTGATTTAAAAAAAAAAAAAAAGAAAGAAAGAAAGAAAAGAAAAATAATGCTCTTTTTCATTTAAAAGAAAATAAAAATGGAGGTAAAGGAGGGGTAATTTAAACTACCTTTGTATCACACCTAAACTCAACTCTATATCCTTCCCCTGGAAAATTTTGCTTCTCTCACCTAAAGTTAAATAATAATAACAGTGAATCAAATTTCGATCATTTTTAATTTGTCAGAGCTATGGTTTTGATTTCAAAATTTGTGTTGCTTATCTTCTGAAATCAATTTAGAAGGTAAGTTTTTGGTTTCTTTGTGACCCTTTGCATGCTGCTTGCAGAGGTGTGACTGCCAAATTCCTCAGCAGCAGGTGCCTGCTGGGTCCATTGTGTCAGCCAGCCACAGTGGTCCCCAGCCAGCAGCCACTCTCTCTGGCCTCTCCACTCCAACCAGGGTGACCTGCCTGTCCTGAGCAGCCCATTGAGCACCACACCATCTCTTCCTCTGCTGGGAGTCCCCAGCATTGGGCAGATGTGGGGGTTGGTGTGGGGAGGCTTTGTTCTTCTGCTCAGAGGTCTGAGGTGACCTGCCCGGGGATCCCTCACAGTTTTCCCTTCTGCACACTCTTCATTTCCACTGCCCCATCTGTGCCATTTCTTCATTAGACATAATTTGCCCAACAAAAGAACCGAAAGTAGCACTGTTCATGTGTGCTTTTCCTGGCATGTGCTGGGCAGGAGAAGCAGCTTTAATTTTTTAACGGCCAAAGTGCTGCCTTGCAGCACTGTGTTGCCAAGTGCAGCTCCTGCTGGAAGAGGAAAACTCTCCGCTGTCTTGTTGGTCATCCACAGGTATTTGCTTGAACTGGCATCTTTAAGCTTCTGCATGAGAAGTGAAGCTCGACTTGGTCTACTTCCATCATGGGTCGAAAGGTCCTGAGCACAGCCCATGGGAATGCAGGGACCTGAGTCCACACCTGAGTGATGTGCAGTCCTAAAACATGCATGGACTTGAGCTAGGGTCACCCAGCTGCCACCTGCCCCTTTGCTGCACTGCAGGGGTCAGGGACCAAAGACTTGACCTTGCTGCTTCAGGTAGGGCCCTGTGAACACAGAGGGTGGATAGGACTGTGCACTTCTGCTCAAAACACGGTCTTCCCTGGAAGTGTCAGCACAGTCACAGGGATGGTACAGATGAAGAAGTACTGTGCTGGGAGATGAACGCAACCAGGAGGGGGAACAGCTTAGAGAGAAATCTGCCAGTCCTTTCAATATGGCATCTATATAGCACTTCTTGTCGACACATCTCTAAGTGCTTCCCTGCCTTTGATTCCAGATCCTTGTCTGCTCTTTTTCTTTTTTTTTTTTTCCCCACACCTTGCTATCAACTTTCCAGTAAAGGAGGATCTGCACTATGATGATTTCCAAACCCAAGACTACTTTTAAAGGTTGAAGAGCAATATAACTCCTTCTAAGACATACAGGAGTGCAAGGCTTGGAGTTATTAAAATGAGCCCCTTTTTTCTGTTTTGTTTTTTGTTTTTATTTTTTCCAGAGCATTCAAAGTGTCCCTGGTAACCTTCCTTTGATTTCTGGGAGCACTGAGTGCCAGTTGCCTGCACCCTTTCCTCCTGACTGTGAAATAACATTCATGCAGCACATTGCTGCAGTGACATCCACAGCCTGGGAAGGGGACACAGTGGCTACCAAGCACAAATGGGAGTGGGAGGGCAGGTGAGGAGATGCACAAACCTCCCTGGTGCTGATCCATGAAATACATAAGGCGGTGGGTCATGTCTGAACATGCTGCCCCCAGCATCCTTCTCTGAGGCTTCAGCTCTCAATAGCTGTACCCTGCTGTGCAGGGGCAGCATTTTCTGCATGCTGATGAGCAGTGCTGAACACAGGTGTGCTTGTTTCTGGGCTGCATTCTGGCTGGGCTCGTGTCAAGTGCAGCAGGGCATACTGGAGGCTTACAGCTCTCAGTGTGTATCCAGCAGGATGCTGCTGCCCACAGTCACACTGGCTGTCACCTCCTGAGGTCACACACGTGCACCATTGCCATGTAGAAGACTGTTCACACACACCAGAAAGAGGCTTACTACCCAACAGACAGTGCCCACTCATTTTTAGGGTTTTTTTCACCAGGACTTGTATCCTGCAGTAGCTTAAAGATACCAGTTCATAGACTTCAAGCAAATACCTGTGGATTTCTTCACCAGGACTTGTATGCTGGCAGCCACAGTGCAGGTTAGCAAAGGGGTTGTGGCAGATACTCCCACTCCAAGGCACAGGCACTGGCTTATTCCTTGCACTGTAAGAAGGGCTGCTTTTAACTCTTGCCTGTTCTCTCATCTGTTTCATCTGATGTACCATGACTTGCACAGCTGAGCAGCCCCTGCGGAAGGGCTCAGGACTGCACATCACTCAGGTGTGGACTCAGGTCCCTGCATTCCCATGGGCTGTGCTCAGTGCCAGCCCATCTGTGTCTCCTCCTGGGAGATGCTGAGGGCACGAGCAGCAGGGGATAAGGAGAACAGAGGACAGAGAGGCTGCAGTGCAGTCAGTGAGAAAGGTGACTGTGGCAAGCACAAGTTTCACTAAGACCATGCCAAAACAACAACAACAACAACAACCAAAACCAAAAAACCCCAAACAAACAAAAAAGAACAGGTTCATGATGTAGTAGAGTAGGGAAGTAACAGGATGAAAAGGAGAGGCACAAGCAAACAGAAAAAAATAAAATTCTAACAGCAGACAGGTAACACATACATTGCCCTCTTGGTGGGATACTCCTAGAAGGACCATAGACTGGCATGTCTGGAAGTAAGAGGCATGAGGAGAGGGAGGGTACTAACAGAGTACTCTTGCACATCAAAGAGGTGTCCAGCTGGAATGGCTGTCAGATTACTCATACAGATTCTCTATCAGATTTCAGATGTGCTTTGAATTCATGCCACACCTTGAGGAAGATTACAGAGCGCTGTCCATACAGTTTTCTCTCTCTGGAAGACATTGGCAGGTAAGAGTGGAGTGCTTAGTGGCAAAAGGTCAGCTCTAATAAATGACTGGATTGCGGCTGGGATTTTGAGACTCTCCTCCAACCCCACCTTCCAGTATATATGCAGAGAATTGCAACTACCTTTTTTACTAACCTTGCCCACAAAATAATGTTCAGATGCTGCACAAAATCAATCTAACTGACATTGGGCAAGGAAGCATAGCCTAGATGTCCCTAAAACTGCATCATTCTCCCACCTGTTCCCTAAAACTGCTGGCATGCATCCTCCAGGAGTTTGGATATAAGAGTTCCTCGTAGAACACAGGGAGGACGTAATTAATCCAAGAATAAATATCTGCTGATCAAGATAAAATATAGGTCATTATGAATGCAAGAGAAATCACAAATCATCTGCAGAATGGGTTTTTTTGTTACAAATTTTATCCATAGGGCCTGACCTGAGTGCCTTTGAAATATATCCTATCCCATTTTAGCTTTAATCTGTAACTCCACTGGATTGCTGCCATGCTCCCAGAAGTGTGCTACATGGCATATGCCTGTCTGTTGCACTATCTCCCAAAATGTGTCAAAGAGACACATAATTTATAGAACATGCCAATAGCAACCCGACATCCTATGCCATCCTGTCTTCCTCCCAGCCAGGGCCTTCAAGCTGTGGGATTTGCCTGCAGGAGGCACCTGAGCAGCACCCTCACCTCCTCCCACCCCTCTGTGCACCAAGCCTTGCCATATGTACCATGCCCAATAACGAATGAAGAAGGGATGGGATATATTATCCAAGGAGGGAAAGAAAGCTCAATCCCATGAACAATTTGCCATATGAGCCATAACATATGGCAAACCTCTGCAGAAGGGAGCAGCAGTCTTCTCACAGTTCCCTTGCAATGACCTATTCCAGCTCATCTAAATGATGGGGTGAGTGAAGGCTAGCTCGAGTTTTCTTGCATGCCATTCAGGTTGCATGGCTCCTTTGCATCTTGTGCATGCTCACAGGAGTGCTTGTCGCTGGTTTGTGGACTTCTAGAATGCTGAGAAATGCTGTCTGAATATTGAGCTGTCAGTGGGAAAGAAGCTGTGCTGTCAGGCTCTAAGATGCCTTAATGCTCTTTATCATGACGTGTCCTTGAGGCTGCACAAAACAGCTGCTGCTGAACAGCTTCTCAAGACCTCAGCTCACTGGAGTCACAGCATTCTGCCTCACCACCTGCTCTGGCTGACTCTGGGTCAGCAGCGTGCTTTGGCATTTTACACTGAGCAACTTGGATGAGCCAGAAAGCTTGGAATGATGCTGTGCAAGTCGGCAGCATGGCTGCTGCTCCCCACAAGAGCCAGCTGGAATGATACTAGGTGTAGCTGGCAGGAAAAATGCAGCCACCTTTTTGTTTGCCTCTACATTACAGGGTAAAGTTCACCTGGAAAGACATTGGTCCCACATTTCATGGCAAACCTGGAGGCTCCCAGCATAGGTACCAGTCAGCGTCCTAAGAGAATGACTCTGGAACCTGTGAGAGCAAGGAAGATGTGGTCTCCCCTTCTGTGCTCACAGGCTGCTGTAAACCTGATCCTGCCAAGCACTAAACAACATGTGAGACCTATAGGGTACTCTTTAGTAATCTCTATTTCACGCTGATTTTGTGTAATTAAGATCAAAAGTGGTGGAACTTTTTTTTCCTGCCCCATACAGCTGATAAAAAACATTTGTCTTGCTTTTGGGGAAAGGTGAAAACCTCAAATTTTCCTGGAATCCACAGTTCTTCTCTTAGTGACTAGCCCTTTGAATGTGTGTCCAAGGGAAAAAGAAGTGGTGTTTTGAGTCTTGTTCCAGTGTAGGGTTGTATGATGCCATGTTGCTTTTGAGTTATGTCTAAGGTGTAAGAAAATACTAGTGTGTCAGTAAAGCAGACAGCCATCCTGGTTACAGCTGCTTGATGGATGACAGATTGCAGGAGCACAGAAGAAAAGGAGAAGGCTGTGACCCAGGAATTAGGGGCTCCATTGTAGTGGCAAAGAAATATAACAGAAAGGGGCAGTCAATGGACCAGCACAGTGAGTTGAAAGGCTGGAGTATGGCACTGGGTGGAAAGTATGGCCTTGCAGACAGTTACCATTTTTTGGCTTATACCTTCTCCCTGTCCCTCAGAACAGGGAGAGAAAGAAAAAATAAATTTTCTGTTTTCCCTATCAGAGCCTTGATACATCTCTGCAGACAGCAGCGTCTTCCTTCTTGGCAGTCAGATCTTTTTTCTCTCCCAGTAAGAGTCTCTGGAGAGCAACTAAATTGAACAACTTTACTAGAGCAGCTTAGGACAGCACGTGCCGCCCTACATGGCCAGATTGAAATCTGAACTTCTGCCCCTTCCATGCGCATGAGTTCATATTTTGGCAAGTCTGTAGAGTTTCTAAACAATTATATGTTTAGTTGACTGGTTCCAAAGGGGAAGCCACTCCAAACGAGTAAATAAGATACAGAGATAAGTTTCTTGAGAAATTAGCGTCTCAATGAATACATAAATATACAAAGGATGTATAAATAAATCACATTTATAAATAGTATACTTGTGTACCATTATTCATACTAGCTTTCTTCTCCAGTTACTGTTAAAAAGAAAATCATTCCATAAGCATATTTTTCTTAACTGTATTCAAGGTGGCCAACATGGTGGCTTGAAATCATTAGAACATGCAATAAAAAGATGCTGCTTCCCTACAGTAAAAAGAAGCATTCCTGTATGATGTCTCTCATTTTAATTTAATGCATTCAGAGAAGTTATTAGTCTTGTTCATCATAAAACAATAGTTTGTTCATTTTCCCCTTACCAGTAGCAGGGAGCAACCTCAATTTCCAGTGTAGTTCACCTTCTCTCATTGTCCTCAACACCGGAGCCTGTGGTTGCTGTGAGGACAAACAGGAAAGGAGCAACCAAAGTAAGCCCCTCTGCACTTTTCAACCACTCCATTAGAAAGCCCAACTCAGAGACATTCTTGGGTTTTTTTGTCTTGTTCTTGAAAAATAATCTGGAAAAACAAATCTCTGTGTTATAATGCCCTGTAAACCTGCATAGGTCTCACTGGTCAATTTTACATGGGGATGGTGTCAAACTCACACTTCTTATGCTGAGAGTGCTCCTCTGCAGTAGGAGGAAGCCTTGCAGAACCTTTCCAAGTAGGCTGTAATGCCCAAGGACAGGCCAGTGGAGCACCTCTGAAACACCTGACACAGGTAACTTGCTCAAGGGCACACAAGAAATCAGTAGCAGAACTGATTTTGAAAGTTAGAGCATCAAACTCACATCCATCTTCCTAACTGATCTTTTTCTGGCAAATAATAGTGCAATTATCATTAAGTATCATTAACTTGAAGATGATGGCTTGGGATTTTCAGAGTACACTGTTCATTACTATAATGTTTCATGGTTTGTGTTCCAGTTTGAGACAAAATGTCTAATTATCAGAACGAAATAAACTCTCTTGCTGACAAACAGACTTTTTAGATTCTGTTAAAGTGGATGTTTCAAATATGAGGCAGCCAAAAATCACTAACCCAATTTGTAAATCTTTCTGCCTTTCAGCCATCATTTGCTTGAAAAAAAAAAAAAAAGAAGCAAAGAAAAGAAACAGAATTTCATTCATTTTAAGAAGCTTATGATGTCACATGTGAAATGTCAACAGATAGCAACTTAGACTAATCCCTAAAAGATGACCTACTTGAAGGTGTTTGACATACCAGGCAGTCTCTCTATACTGCATCAATGAATGACATTTTTATGAAGACAGATTTTAAATACATCAGATTTTGTACTAACCAGATGATTTACTGTAGGATCAAACTTTGATTTCCTAGTCTAACATTTAAGACGGAGACTGTTAAAGGCACAATGGTCTCACAATAACCTACAGACCTGAAGCTTTCACGTTCCTTTAATTTATTTTTTTCTGATCTGTTCCTTTTTATTACCACAGATATGAAATTAGAATTTTCTTATAATTTCTTTTCTTTCCACAGAGGTCTAACTCCCTCCAGGTTGATGGCTTGCTCTTCCTACGATCAAGGGAGTGTTAGCCACAGACTCTGGTGGGAGCAGAAGTATAAGCTGAAAAGGTACAAATCAAAATTATAATGAAATGAAATATATATTATGTGGACAATTTTAAGGAAAAAGAAAATTCCACCCAGTCTAGACCTTTCAAATAATCAAGGAGAATTTTTTCTCCCAACAGAGGTATTTTTCCATGTGACACTGAACCCAAGAGGTTGGAGATTACTTCAAGATAATAAAGACGTTGGCTGAGCAAAATTCAGCCCTGCCCAGAAGGCCAGCCCAAGGTCTTAAATGATCTATAGGCTTTGTGCTGACCCCTGACTGCCTATGCAAATAAAATGGATAGGTATGCCTGCACTGAGGCTGGGAAAGGGCATGGGCCAAGTGTGGTTGTACAGGACGCTCATTTTATGCTCTTGTCTTCTTAATTCCCTTGTTTCATCAGTTCTTTTTGGCTTAAAGTTAATGACTCCTGCATGTGCCTGTAAGAGTTCTGCCATTTAAGAGGTATTTGGTCGGGAATGGTTGCATAGATCCCCTGGAAGTGCTGAGAGAGGGATTTTGACACCCTTTAGTGCAGTGTGTGTGGCCAGATGGGATACACTGGAAATCAAATCAAACGTTACCACAGCCCCCGACACACTCCCATGCCACGGGGATGGATAGGCATAAGTGCTCACTAGCATGTGAAACAGATTCATATGCCAGCTGCAGGTTATTAGGTATGGAAACCTGTTCCTCTGTGTGCTGCCTGATATTGGGAGGGGCTGGTTCTAGGACCTGCCACTGATGGTTTAGTGAAAATGGAAAAAGTTGGTGAAAAGAAAAAGACTACTAACATAATGGAGTCAGCACTGCGGAATTAGGATCTTCCAAAGGCAAGATCATTTTGGGAATGTTTATGTGACAATGCTATATGCCTAGCGTATTTTATAGTATTAAAAAAAACCCAAAACACCAAGCAACCACAATAAAGATGATGCAGTAAGTGAAAGATAATTAATACGTGCAAACCAGCTATATTGATAGTGACTACACAGACCAACTTGGTATTCAGGGACAGTTTCCAAACCTAAGTGAGAAGCAGGGGGCATCAACAAATCTTGAAATGCAGAATCAGATTTATGGAGGTTTAATTTCTTGCCTGTGTCTGTTGGCTTCAATCAAAACTGAAAAGCAAATGAGAATGGATGCAATTCTTTAAAATGCAGAAGGAGGACGAAAAAGCAAGGCCTTCTGCAATGTTACTAACTGTTCTCCACCTCCACAAAGGGAGAATCTTATTACACATCACTACTACATTTTTCAATAAAACTAAAGCCTGACACTTTTGTGAATGGTAGGAATATTTTACTGATCTTATCCACCCACTGTGGATCTGACAGAAATAACTTTTTAACCTAAAAGAATATTAAAAGAAGAAAAATAAAACTGAAACACCAGATAAGCAATTGTCAGAAGAATTGGGACTTATGCGCTTATCACATTAAATGAAATTATACTGGGTCTTTACTATGATAAGCAATTATTGAGGTGGTCTCATCTGCACCTACCTGGATTTTGTCCATATTTTACAGAAAGTGTATTAATATTTTACAGGCATTTTTCTGTATAGAAGGGAAAAAAGCAAGTGGGGGACACTGGGACACAAAATCTTGTAAGCCTGTAATAATAGAAAGCTCAACAAAGCTTGCAGTAGACAACAAGTACAGATGAGAAATCAAAGCAGCCTATTTATTATAGCACTACAGTTATCCAGGCTGCAGGATCAATTTTAGACAGTCTAGCTGGTTATTTTCCTTAGGGTTATAATCCTCTGTTTGACTTTCTGTGATATGAATTCCAACTGTTCAAATGAACCAGGGAAAACCTATTCTAGTGTCTGTGATGGTCTGTGTTCTGGGGGACCATCACCTGTGGCACCCTCTTAGTATTGCCAGCACAATCAAGAAGAGGCCATGGATTCTTTTCCCTCTTTCCAAATCATGGTGTAATTTCTGGAGGGAGATCTCCTTATGACCTTGTATGAACTGGAATTTTACTGACAACTCTTATTTTGGGAACAACAGAGAAAGCATGTGCTGGCAATTTTGCTTGACTGCAGAATTGTGTTCACCTTTGAGTCTTCTTCAGAAGATTTGGTTTGTTTTGTGGTGCCAATATTGCCTTATGGCTAACAAATATATAAAAATGCAAGTGTGGGCAGTGAAATGCTATGTTTAATCCTTTTTGCTAACAAAAGTCTCTTATAAAAGATAGGAAGCAAATACAAATTTCAATTTCAGTCTTTGATACAAATTGTTATGCAAACTTGGCTTTCTTATATATTAAATTTCTACTGTAAGAAGTAAGGTTGTGCATACTCTCATATATGTTGCAACACATTATTTATTTTGCCAGTTTTTGTATATATGTATGCCTATATATATATATACACAAAAAAGAGAGGTATGTCCATGTATATTTATACACAAGAATAAACCCCCAGGACAGTGCCAGTGTGATCTACTCTCCCTCAAAATATTTGGGAATTTTTTTAGTTGTTAAATGAAGATGAAAAATACATGCTCTAAGAAAGGACATGAAGTGACTCAGACTTAGTGTTGTATTGAAGTTTGGACTATTCAGCTTAAGAAAAAAAAAGCCTATCAAACTTTTTTTTTTCCCTTTGGTGAAGAGGCTATTTTCCAAAATCATTACATGAACTGGGAACCAGTTAAATTAAATCTTCCTCTCAGTATCTAGGTTTCAGTGTCTGAAACCTAGGTCAGAACAGGATGAAAAGTGAAAGTCATTACTCTTTGGGGTGGAGCCAAGATGGGAGATGTTACTCACATCTCTACTTGCAGCAAACTGCATGAATTATGACAAGGAGTGAGCCCCTGAGGACATTCTGCATTTTTCAATTCTCTCAGTCCCTGTCCTCTCTGAACAAGCAGAAGTTTTGCACAGCCATGCTGCAAATTTTCTCAGTGATGACATTTTGTAGGCAGAAAAAACGATGCTGAAATACAAACCATTTTTAAATGTATGCTTATACATAGAAACACATGTAATGCATAAATATTTTCTTAAATTTATTTATTTATATAAATAAATAAAAGTGACCTCAAAACCAGGCTTTGCATGGAAACATGATAGACTTTCCAGGGGACATCACAGTGCAGTTGAGCTGGCCACTGAGGCATCTTTTCAAGTGTTTCTTGAAAGTTTTCTGCTTTTGTCAATGTAATGTCTTTGTCCCCAAAGTGGAATAATCACTTATATTTCTGAACTCTGGGTTTTCTGGAGGATGTTTTGGTTTTGTTATTTGATACCAGACTGTGTAGCAGGTTTGGGGTTTTGATTGGTTAGGGTATTTTTAGGAGTTTTTAAGGGCATGCTTCTAGTCCATCTGTTTTAGTTAATGCTACACAAGTTCCTGATAAATCCCTGCCAGTTATGTTGGTTGATTCTTTGCTCTTAAACTTTCTGCAGCTGGGAAATGAACAGTCTCCCAGCAGCAGCCTCACTCCGTCTTTTGTGTAAGTGTGCAAGGACTGGAGTCAAAGGGAGGGGCTGTGATCAATTGAGGGTTCATAGCAAAGTAAAGATAACCTAAATATTTGATGATAAACAAACCAGCAAAGAATATCCAGAAATGTATGAGTGAATGTCCTTGTTAAATCCCACAAAGACTGATTTATTCTAGACTACGTTGGAAAACCCCTCATATTTCCAGATAGCCCAAATATTCCTAATTTCTACCAGGTTTTCGGCCATATGCAAGGCTGAATATTGTTTCAGAGACAATAAATGAGACTAGGACTCCTTAACAGAAAAAAGATAATGGAAAATTCCTCCAGTGGAAAATTGAAATTAATTGGTTTTCCTTGCTTCAGGAAGAGAAGGGTAGTGACTCCGGATCAGACCAGTGGTTACCATAGCCTGGTGCCTTGCCTTGAACAAGAAGTCCAGGTGTCTAGGGGCTTGAATACAGTTTTTTGGGTGTTTTTTTAATAATTTCCCAGCTACCAGTGATTTCTGGTCTTCCCTGACAAAGAGAAGGTGCATTTGTATTTAATCCTCAGTGGAAAGTCCATGGAAGAAAAATCACTTCTTAAGCCCCCTTCCTCTGGTCAAGGTACAGCATTATCCAAAGACTTGGACATGAGCCTCTGTTGCACACTTTTGTTCTTGCAGTGGTTGGAACATTTGCAGTTCTTGGCAAGGGCCATTTACTTATCAGTGATTCAGCCTTCAGTAATCAGCACAATGGTGAAACTGTTCCGTGGCAGCTCAGGGGCAAACTTACAAATCCTACCACCACCTCCCTTGTCCATTTTCTTCCTTTTCATGAGGTGAGAGGAAAGATGTGAAGCCTTCTTCTGGCATTTAAATATATGATCTGATGAGTTTTTTCTGAAAAAAACTCAAAATAAAAAGAATAATGAGGAGACACTTAGTTCTTCCTACTAATCAGCTGTAGCAACTTTTTATCTCCTAGCCTTTTCTAAGCTGTTACATTAATATTACATTCCCTACTCTTAGCATTTAGACTAATTATGTATTTCACGGTTAACATTTATGTTACTACATTTTGCTTATGTTTCAGATTTTTTTTAGCGTCTGATCTCTGCTTCCAAAACAGAAGTTGACTTATAAGCAATGGCTCCAAATCAGTTGCTTTGGATTGCCCTTAGGCCATGCTTCTGTCAGCCCATAAAAGAAATCTTGAGTACCTGGCGCTGTGTCAGAAATATGTATTAAATTAATAGATGTATTCTATTAATCCATTATCAGCCTAAAGAGACTGTACTGATTGGAGTGCTCATGTTTGACAATATTTTCTCAGCAGATCTGCAAGCTTTTTGTCTGTAAGTCTTTGACTGGACCTCTTGTAGCCTTTTCCTGCCATCTACACACCCATGTTGTGGTCTCTGGCTATTGCTGCTCTGCTCTGTAAGCAGGTTAGGATCCAGGCACTTCCTCTCCTATTTGCACACTCCTGAGGCATGAACTGTGATCATACTTCTCCTTGCCTGTTGCCAACACACCTGTTTCCAATCGTGCTAGTGCCTGGACTCACTCACGCACAGCATGAGCAGTGTGGCTCCACTGCTCTGTCTGCACCTGCAGAGGCAGAATCCAACTTCCACACATCTGAACCGGTCCTAACTGAACCCAAGTTCAGGTACTGGCATGGACATACCAGGACACAAGTCCATGCAATTGACTGTCACTTGAAATCTATGGAAGAGTACAGTCTGCCATACCATCCCACACCATTATTTCAGCACCTTGAATAAATGCTTTTGGATTAACTCCCTCAGATGACCCTGCAAAAAACCAACGGCACTGATGGGTGGTACCAAGTATTTTTCTCCTCTTGGGGCAAAGGAGCTGGACTGCACTACTAGCTGGGACCTAAGCACAGCCTTTGAATATGACAAAGATGCTTTGTGGGAGCATCTCTTACCCTGCTTGTTTAGAGGCAGTTGATCTCTTCTGAAAAGGAAGGGGAGGCAGGAGCATGAATGATGATGGACAGTACCTACACTGTCTCCATTTACCTCACTGCTCTCCGTAACAGGAGCACACACGCTGGTTTCACATGCTTTGGCCTGTCAAAAGTTATGGAAACCAAGGGGTGGTGCAGCTTACCAGGCCAGCAGACTAAACTCTCAACTGCTGTCTAAGGTGATCCACAAGATCCTGACATGGGGCAGGCATTGGCCTCCTCCAAAAGGTTCCAGCCCTAGAGACACCCATATAAACAAGCTCAGGCACACTGTCCATCTGTACTCATCCCCTGCAAAGAATGTGGACAGAGACTCTTCTGGGCTCCAAATTTAACTTACTAGTAGTCCAATTTTTGCACCAAAGCAGACTGGCAATGTGTAATACTTAGGCTGTATTTACCAACAGGCAAGGAATCAGGAAATTTAGCTTAAACAACAGGATTTAAATTAAGCACTTCTATCAAATGTAAGGATGTAGTTAGGTGTGGATTAATCCTGCTATTTACTGTGATTTGGAGATATTTTGCTGACAATAATGCTGAGCTTCCCCTGAACACCTTTTGCAGGACCACATTGGAAACACACATGACCTGTTCTTGGAACTGGAAGGCTGGTCCCTTGGGGTGCCACCACCAAGCATCCCCTCAGTGCAACTGGGACAACATTCTTCAGTCGTGTGAAGACACTGAAAAAGGAGGGTGAATGCAACACCAGGGCTGCCAGGTCATGATGATGGTGCAAGCTGGCACAGACTCCCTAAAGTACACAATTACTAAACTGATAGAAATGCAGCTGAGGGCTTGTTCCTGATCTGGATTAGACTTGTACAGCCAGATGATCTGGTAGATACAGAATTGTTATTAATGAATGTTGAATCACAGACTCAGTGAATGATACCTGAGTCAAGCCCACTCCAAGCCCACAAATTGCTGCTGCTGCATGTATCCCCTTATGCTACTCAATGATGAGATAGAAAATATTTTTATTATTTATATTGCCTCGGGCAAGAAAGGGGATGCAGGTAAGGAATATAAGAATTGTTAGACTGGCAATTAGAGCTAATATTATTCTGACTGACCTGCCTTGACATTAAATGCATTGGAGAATTCCCTTTGCCGTTACAAAGTGTGCTTCTCTGCATAAGTGTAATTAAAAGAGGACAAGTTTCATGTATTTGCCATTAGAAATATGTAAGGATATCTCAGCAGGTCCAGGATGATCCTGGTAGCAGCAGAACCTCTCTGGAGGTACAACATGACCACTGCCTTCAGAGGGAAAAAAAACATAATCTGCACCATAAAAAGGTGGGCTGCTATTTAAATTAACAGGAAGAGGTGCCCAATATTAGTTTAGCTTAATTTCTGTCTTAGACAACATAACAAATAGTTCATGGCAGCTAAGTGTGAGACAGATCACACTCTGCTCATCCAAACTGGTGGAAGGATGTGAAGAAATAGTGAAGGGCAAAGTCTCCTTCCAGCATTTTATAAGATGTGCACTCCTTTCCACCAGATAATAAAAATCACAGCTCACTCTTAAATTCTGCAAGTCTGTTTTCTCCTGCAAAGCCATATCAGTGAGCCCATTAAACACTTGTACATATCTGCAAGTTAGCACGTGGGCCTGGCAGCTTCTGTGCCTCTGGGGAAGCAATTGGCCTTACTACCACCAAGACCACTGCTGAAGTAAAGAGCATGGTTCTTTTCAGGAGATCCTATGGGTCAAGTGTAAGTGTGGTGTAAGTCAGTAATTAGAGTGAAGAATAGCGCAGGAATTTAAACAGCTCTCAGATTCTGCTCTCCTCTTTTGCAGCCCAGCACCCAGGCTAGTGGGATATTTGGCAAGTGCTCTCATTCCTATGGCAGTTTGTTTATCACAACATTTGAATTCAGCTGGTTCAGCATGGTGCATATATTTGCTGTTAAGATCAGCTGGTACAAAACGTTCAGTATAACTGATGTGCTGGGTGTGAGGACACAGGAAGTAACAAACTGGTCCAGACTCAGAGGGTGTTTTGATGTGTATAAAGAGAAGCTGAGCAAACCATTAAAAATGAAAAATACTTACAGGATCGAATTCAAAGCACTTTTTCTCTGGTAGCTAATTTTTTTAACCAACTCGCAGTGAAAAATGCATTAGGGTTCAAAGTATATACTATTGTGCAAACAATAAAGAGTTAAAGCTTGTGCTGAAAACAGAATACCATACTACTGCCATAGCCATAGCCCTGGAGAGGATATAGTGTGGATAGAATGGGGCTGCTTTAAACACAGCAGACCTCCTGTGTGGCACACATATTCCTTGTCTATACTAACAACCTTGATACAGATGTCTTGGCAAGCCTTCCTGCTGCCTACAACTCTTCAGTATTTTTACAGATGAAAAAGAGATTGCCAGCAGGGAATGTCGCAGCATGTAGGGAATTAATTATAAGTGATAATAATCCAGCAGATTTATACTGAGATTGAAATGTCTCTCAGAATCATTTTTGTCCTTGAAAGGTGGATTCTGGCTTTTTTGTGCAGTCTAGTCTAGGGACACACAGCAAAAAGTCTCTCTTGCAAGTCCTCAAATGAAACAAACCGTATCAACAAAAGCACTTTCCCACTAGCAAAGTGCCACAAGGCATCAGCTAACAGAGATGCAGCAGTTTGCTCTGCAGACTTTCTACACTACTGGCAAAGCTCAAAGATGGACCAGGTCCCAGAAGCTTCTAGGGGTTTTCCACAAGGGAAACTGAAACTATAGCTTTCCAGTCTTTTGGCTAGCTGTGCTATAAGTTTTGGCAGAGTACATGGTCTAATTAAAGATGATGATCTTGGTGGCCAATGTATTGTATCTAAACCCATAATAAGCCCTTCATCACCTTACCAGCAGCTGGTAACAGGCAAGAGATAGTGGCCTTGTGTCATGCAAAATACTTTGTGCCCAGATACTGCACAGGGCTGCAATCACTGGAGCAAGGTGGGTACCAGGCAGCAGCACAGCCCTTTTGGCATTGCCTAACGCAGCCCTCGACCTACTTGTGTCATGGGAGGACTGCAGCCTCATGATCACTCCTGGCAAGGCCTGCCCTGGGTGCTGCACAGTGGCAGGGCAAGGGAAACTGTGGAGCTGCTGGCCCAGGGCCAGGGCAAGTGGCTGGGAGACGCTGGCTGATCCCTTACTGCCACGGACCTGACCTCACTGTGTACCCCTCTTGTTTCCTCTGAGGCAGGATATAGTTTGACCTTCCAACAGCCAGAGAAGGCTGGGGATTGTAGCAAATAAATGGCTTTAAAATGGCAATTTCCAGCTTCTGTTATCCTCAGTACTACGGGGATGATGACAAAGATGAACTGGAGCTTCAGAGGGGAAACAGATCGTCCAGTCCAAACAATTTACCCTAATGCTGCCCACTGCTATTGGCAGGTGGGACTTCACCTGCAGTCTGAAGCAGCTGTGAGGAGGGACCAACCACTGCTTCCCCTTGCCAAAGACAGGTGTACAGAGCTTTGCTTTTCCTGGGTCTCTCAGACCCTCTTTCAGCAAGGTATTCATCTTCAGTTAATGCAAGCAGCTACCCATTGTCACTCTGGGATTATGCATGTGTTTATGGTTCTTGCTGAATGGGAGTCTTAATGCATTATGGAGAAAACATTAAGGAAGTTGGCTTGAAGGCTTGGAAAAATCATTACTGTATCTGCCCAGACTGAAAACACAAATGGTTTCCCTCTTTTTTTTTTTTTTTTTTAGGTAATTAACAGATCCTAGTACATGACAATTAACACCTGAGCTGTCAAATATAACACTGGCCATTTTTCCTATTAATTAAGCAGCAGATGGAGCTTAGAATAGATATCTTTATTAGGTTTGGGATGAAACAGTATTTTTAAAGGAAGTATCTGGTGTACTGGTTTGGGGGTGGTGATGAAACAGTGCTTAATAGTCCTGTTATCTTACCTACTCATCACACAACAATCCAGGAGCAATTATCTAGTATCTTATGAGAAACTGTGTGAGCTGCCAAACTTGCTGAGCGAGTATCTCAGCATCCAGATGGATGACAATAGGCTGGGAGCTACAGGACCTGCTGGGATGTTGTCTGTCCTGTCCTGACCAGGAGAGCAGCAGCATCCCCAGAGGGCAGCCAGGATGGGCTCTTCTCATGGGGGATCCTGCCCACACTGATGAAAAGCCATTTATCTTCTTCCAGAGACTGGGAAACAGACTTAAAAGCCCAGTCCCTCACAGACTCAGAAATGAGCATGACCTTTTCTGAGCACATTCTCCTTTATCTTCTGCTCCTCAGTTTCAGTTTTATCAATTCCCCACATATTTAACCTACATTTACTCTTTTCTCACTCTCTTCAGACCCACTGCAGGCATTGCAGTAGAATGCACACAAAGGAGTTTATTCTCTGTGGCTAAGCCTTATGCTAAGGCTGAGGTGCCATGGGCATGAGCAACCAGAAAAAAATGTTAAAATCTAGATAGCTGCTTAGCTGCATGACATAACACTCCCATTTACAAAAGACAGGAGACACACCTAGAAGACCTAGTTTGGAAATAACAATAACAAAACAATGTGTGTCCTATCCACCCTGTTTGAAGGGCAAAGGCACACTGAATGCTCAGGGGAGAAGTGGTTCTGAAACCCAGTTATTAATGTTGTTTTCCCAAAACAGAGTCAATGGCTAAAGATCAACAAGGCCATGGCAGTTCTCAGGCTGCTCAAAGAGCTTGAGACTGGTGACACATAAACGCTTCAGAGTAGCAGAAATCTTGATGGTAACCCTGATGTTTAAACTTCATGGCGTTCATTGTTGTTGAGATTCAAGTTCTTTAGCAGATGATGCAAATAGTGGCTACCCTCAAAGAGCTCAGATTTTGAACAGAGCTTCACCAGGGGTTATTCTGATTTGCCCTACGGTAAGAGACTTTTGTTGTCAAATCCTGGAATTTGGCATCTTCTGCCTGTACAAACTTGATTTATAATGTAAATCTAATTGAGAACTTTCCCCACACTAGCCCTTCTATTTGAAATGGCAACATGCACTTCCTCATAAGCATCTTGATTTTGCTCACCCATTACAATCTGGGGTATAATGTGTCCTTCATCTAAAGACTGAGCATGGAAATCTGCAGCCAGCAGGGCAGGACTGGGGTGTAACTTTAATAGAATTTCATCCAGCTGCTTTCCAAGTTGCTAGAACAAGGAATACATAAACCACATTTTTCTTAAATCTGGAGATTTGGATTTTCTTCTGTATTTGGATTTTCTTTTGGATAAGGTTAGTTGGTGGGTTGTTGGATTTGGAAACCCCACTCATGTCAATGATTCCGTGGTGAAAGAAGCATGGCTGGGGTTCCTACAGAGTCTTAGGGGTCCAGCTCTACTAGGGATTTAACAAACTCAGGTATTTTGTCCAGCTGTTACTGAGCATCAAGCACAGTGAATCCCAGGTTTGGGTAGGGTTTTTTTTGTTTGTTTGTTTTTGTTTTGTTTTTGTTGGGTTTTTTTTTGTTGTTCTTGTTTTTGGTTGGTTGGTTGGTTTTTTGGGGGTTTTTGGGTTTTTTTGTGAATGCAACAACAATACAAGGACTTCTAGGGGTAAAGCCTCCCTGTAATGCATATTGGCTGTGTCAGGAAGGCCTCTCTGGAAAGAATGACTTTGGAAAACAGTATTTGAAATCCTGGAGTTATGAGGGATTACCAAACAAGTTTCTCACTGACAGAATGAGACCTGTAACTGAATTCTGATCTGGGTAGCTTTCTGCTGCCTCATGCCATTGTGCAAATATGAGATTACATGCCACCACCAAGGCTGTGCAGTTGCGTGCCTCTGAAATTGCCAAAGAGCCCAATTAGCTAACCCCATCATCATACACCTACCACTGCTTGTTCTGCTTTTGCCTTTCCTTTTTGACTTAAAAGGGTGGAGGAAACTAAGTAAGCACTTTGCTTATTAGCAGTTACCATCTCCAGTTCCCAGAGCTTGGGAAAGGAGGATTCTTGTTGATAACTGGCAACCCAGGCCGTGTCTTTGCCCAGAGTTCCCTGTACTACCCACTGTGGGCTGGGTGTGGTGAACAGGCTGTAAAGTGTGCCAGTCATGCTTGGAGTTTACTCAATCTACTCACAAGGGCCCCTATGTCTTCAGGCAGGGAATCCTGGATGGAAATGAGTGTGCAGAAGATGTGTGCAGAGTGTGTTAGGTGTCTCAGACCACTAGCACATATCCCACACAAAAATATAATGTGTCAGAAAAATTTGGAGCAAACTGAGCCTGTATCATGAGTGCTGTACAGTGAAGTGTGGTAAATCAAAGGTGTCTGCCACACGTGGGACTTGCTGAGGAAGTGGGTGTCACTTTGGCAGCACAGACACAGATGGCCTCCCTTGTGCATAGCTGGTGTAAGAGTGTATGTGTGTGTGTAAGTGTGTGCGTGTACAATGACCCTGGAGTCAGCGTGAAGCACTCTGCTGAGACAAAATGTATTTGACATCCACAAAATCTGGGAAAAGTCCAAATTCCTTTTTAGTTTCCTCATTTAAACAAAACCTTTTTTTGCTGAAAAAGAGAGCATGCTCACACAACCCCTGACTTACTGGACCCTAAACTTAAAGTATTTTACTCTTCTGAAAGCGCTTATATGGGTGGGAAGACATTTTAGTACTTGACTCTGTTGCTCCCATGAAAAAGGGAGAATTATATTTGCTGAAGATAGTAAAAAAAATATATTATTCAGGATACAGGTGTCTCTCACACACCTGTGCTGCTCTGTTCAAATTAAGTTGCTGGTGATGGATGTGTAATTGTGTTTGCAGATGCGTATCTGATGGGATCTTGGAAGCGTTTGCTCAAGAACAAAAGGAACAGCACCCATCCACTCCCCTTTGGCTGACAGGGCTCTGCAGTGGGAACTTGAGAAATCCAGAGCTTCAGACTTGTCCCAGCCCTGACAGTGATGGAGATAGCTGCATTACCTGCTTTTCAGCCGCCTGGCAGGGTTTGCAGGGCTGTGACGGTTTGGGCAGATTTTAAGAGGTGACTTTGGACCTGCCAAGCAAGCAGAGTTGATGTGGGAGTGCAGGGCAGACAGTGAGCACCAGCCCTGCCTACCCCAGGGGCAGAGGTGGCCACAGCTGCCCTTCCCTCCTGCCCGAGGCCCAGCTCCCAGATCCTGCTGCTGCCTTCCTGCACCCAGCCCACCTGCTCGTCCCCCTCCNTCCTCCTCCTCCTCCTCCCAGTCTGACCGGCTGCTCTGTGCCCTCTGCTACCTGTGTTTCTCTTGGCAATTTCTCACATGTAGCTCGGTGGCTGCAGGCAGCCAAGGCAAGGTTTCTTGGAGGGAAGGAGGAAGGGAGAGGATAGCCCAGGGCTACAGAAAGATAATCTGCTGTGCCTACAAAATTAATCCGTTGTGTCAAGGCCAGTATTAAACTATTCCCCTGTTCTTCTCATCATTGTGTTCGTCAAGCTACTCTGTGCAATCACATAACTCATTAAGTGCCTTATCCACACCAGGTCCTTCCTGTAGGGCCTCTTCCTGCTCCTTCCTTTCCCCCGTAAAATAGATCAGAAATATTCTTAATTTGCAAGCTGTGACTAGTCACTAATCCCATCAATATATTTTTCAAGGACACAACTATATAGCAGATTCTGGGCATGTCTGCAAAATCCAATTGTTTTTAGTTGAGGAACCATCATTTTTGATTGCTATGCTCCCTCCACACGAGTAATTCTCATTGTATTTTATTCTGCTTCTTTGTACTGATTTATAGCAGAGGAAAACCTACTCAGTGAAATATCCACTGTCACTGATAAATTCTGCATGACATACATGATTAAATGTTATTTAATTTTTTAATGATGTTCATAAGTGTATATGAGTGTTCTCCCGAGGAATATAAATTTCCATGAAGCAACACTGAGCAGTAAGCTACTCAGAAACCTGATGTGCTAAACAATTCAGATAGGTCAGATGATCAGTTGTGACTATTCTGGGTTTAACATGGTTCCTGATGAACAGAAACAACTTTACCATGCCTGCAAAAGAAATCTTTTCTTATTTAATTTTGTACTACAAGCATCACCTGGCAACTTGTTTGTAGCCTTGCCTCTCATCTGAATACATCCATCTTGATCCATCCTTCTACAAAAACATTATGCTTTTTACCCTGATATTGATCTGTTTGCCGAGGATTAGCATACAATTGTACAAACCTCTTAAAGCTTTATCATATCTTTAATGCAAAACTCATAAACCCTTTTCTATTATGACTGAGGAGTCTATATCACATCCCTTAATCTGACAGGCTTCTGCAGGAATGAAAGATGTAGATATGATTGCAGAGTCTGAAAGTCCTGTTCTAAGCTGGTCCAGCTGCCTGGCAAAGGAATCTAAGGAAGATGTATCTATGCATCCTGCTGGCCTCCATTGCTTTGCCAGAGTTTTGTAATGCAAGATGCCTGTACACGATGCTTCAAATGCCCAATCTGCAAGTGTATCATTAAGTGTATTCTGTATCCTTTAGAATGTGCTGATAAAAATCTCTTTTTTAAGATTGATTTTACACCCTTTTGCCTAATGTGTACTATCAGAAGCAAATCTTCTTTTATACAGAATGAAATAAATCATCTGTGATGATAAATATTGGGACCACATTAACATAAGCTGAAGACCAGTGGAACAACTTTCATGTGCTGCTGAAAGACTTTAGGTAGATAATGGGATATCTTCCATGGCAGTCTGCCTTCTCTGCTAAACCCAGTACTTGTCAAGGATGCCAGGAGAAGCATTTGTTCTCCTCTTCATTGCAATCTTCTGACCTAAGTACCTGTATAATATTGTTATGGCTAACTGGATCAAAGTAAAATGTCAAATTGTTCTAACACAATAAATGAAATGCCTGTGTTGTTATAATGAACATGGCATGGGGGGCAGGATTAATTTCTTACCTTGCCTTCATATACAGCCATGGGCTCTGCTGCTTCCTTTCCCTGGCCAGGTGTCTCCTTCATTTTGCTCTATTGAATTGCTCTTGCTTTTCTATATTTTTGGTTGGAAAAAGTGAGAGGCAGCAAAATGGGATGCCAGTGGAATCATTGAACAGTCACAGTATAGGTGCTGGGCTCAGGATGGAATTCTGACAGGCTTCACTGCCCCACGTCCCAGCCTTGACTGGAAAATTGCCATCTGAGGGTTTGCAAGACAGGGACCTTACATCTGAAACCTTCTGAAGTAATGGTGATGACTTAGCTACCAGAGTGCCTAGTGAAGTACAGACTGGGATGCTGGATAAGCATACTGCAGTGCACACACATCATAACACATGAATTTATTGTGAATTTATTGAATAAATCCACTGATTTATTTGGATGGGCTTCAGTCGTCTTACAGTTTACTGGAAAATGAGTCTTACAGAGGACAGAAACTACTCAAGTTACTATCACATGAATAATTACATCCCAGAGTGCATTATGCATCACCTTCCTTTTCTTTAGTCTGTGAACAGTTAGCTCTTGCTGTCCACCAACATCTTTCTTTTTTTAGACAAAAGAAATTAATATTGAAACCAAGAGTAGTTTTGCCTCCAGTGATTTACAACAGAGAACCACAAACTAGGCAAAGCTCAGCTGCAATCACCTTTTTTCCCCACCAGGATATCTGAATAGTTTAGGACTGACAGGCTGAGATGGCCCAGTGTCACAGCAGTACTGGTGCTCATCCAATGACACTTTAAGGAGAGGTGAAAAAGATGTTTTCAAAGTGACAAACTCTGGATATAAATAGGAAAGTCATCCACATCCTTTGTTTCAAGTGAGCAATAATAATAACTGGTGTGGCAGCCTTGCTCTGGGTGGGCTCTGCAGAAGCTGGTGGAGAGACAGATAAAAGATAATCTGGAAGATGCAGTGCAGGGGCTGTGCAAGGAAGGAGGATGCAGGCAAAGCCCAGGGAGAGGGCACCCATGCAGCAAACTTGCATCAAAACCAGGCTTTTTCTGGCATTGCCTTTACATCTACATTTCTCTAGCACAGAAATCATTCTATAGTGAACTTCCTCTGTAGACTGCAACATGTTTTCCCTACCCAAAGTCGTATGTAGGCAGGCAAGTGTTTTGAGTTCAGATTTCTAAAGGAAAGGGGAGAGAGTTCTTTCCTTGACGTTGGCTCTGAGTAGTGTTTTGTGTCTGCTGTTGCTGGTGTCCTGTATTTCCAGCCTCTCTCTCTCTTCCACTGCAGCCCTTGCTCCCCATCTGCCTCAGGCACACCATCTCTTCAGTGACTCCTCCCTCTCTGTGTGTTTGTGGGGTCTCCTTTGCCTGGATATTCTCTTCACTGGGTTAGAGTTTCCTGCTTGAGTCTCCCCATTTTAAACTTTCAGAATGATGCTTTTGCACTGTCTGGAGCCAACACTCAGTCAGGATCATACAGGAACAGCTTCCCTCACACATACTGTGATCCCCTTAGCAGTACTCCCTGCCCACCTTTTAGAAAAAGGTCATATTTAGCTACCTGGGTTACTTGCCAAATCTTTTGTAGATCCTAAGCCAAAACCTCTGACACAAACAGGACTGGTATGCGACAAAGTGATGCTCAATTATTCAATCAGTTTCTATTCCAACTCAAGCTAGCTGAGGAATAATAAACGATGCAAAATGCTGGCTCCCCAAAACATTTGGCTAATCGATCCCTTTATTTCTGGATCTAATCAGCGTTCCAAACTAATATGCATTCAAGCTTCCATTAAATATTTCTGTTGCTGATCCAAATCTCCTGCTCTGCATATTTGGAAGCCCCTTTGCTGATTGCCTCTCAGCAGGGGTGGTGACAGCAGCCCTGGGGCTGATGGCTGCACCTTCCAGCTGCTGGGGCTGGGGAGAGCTGAGCATCACGCAAATGCAAGAGCTAAATTTTTGCCTAAGGGTAAAAAAGTGAGGGGGAAAAAAGGTGAAATCTGAACACAGGCAGCATCAAAATGAGATTGGCACATCAGCTCACGGCGGCTGGGGGAAGGGACAGTGCTGCAGACTGCCGGGCAGCTGCTCAGCACAGCCAGCTTTGCCTGCCAGCAGTCAGGCTTTGGATTTTTATTTTCTCTTGAAATCTCTTGAGGGGTAAGATGCTAAAGTGCAATGAAGAACAGGACTGCAAATCACTGGCCTGTCTGGCTGTAATGATTTGAGGGCATGATGTTATGTTGCAAGTGCTTCCCCATCTGCATCCCCCTCTGGCAGGCACCCCAGCTGTGCCGTGCCCTGCTGTGCTGTGACCGACCCAGCACAGGGAGGCCACAGCCTGCCTTGCAGCCACCTCTGCCAGGGAGGGGAAGGAGAACCCAGTCCTAAACCCCACTCATTTGCTGCTTCACATTGAAATCCTGCAAGAAGGGGCACTGATTGACCTGTTCAGTAAATCCCATTAGCATTGCTGCAGTCCCAGTTAGGAAATACCTTGTGTGTTCTCCACCACCCCTTAACAAAGTGAGGGAGTTTTTTCTATAGGGAAAGTAGGTGATCCAGTGCAGCTGAAGCCAGCCTGCTCTTTCTGCTTGGTGCTGGGGGGAACAGCCTGACACATCACTGAACAGGATCCGCTTCTTGCGCACTCAAGAGTTAAGTCTGACTCAAAGGCCAAGCAGAATAAGCATGTGAGCCTTTCTCATAGCTGCCATTGTAGAAATTTTCCAGTAAGTTGGGCATGGAAATACTGGGCATTTGCAGGTATGCATGACGTGGTACATGTCAGTAGCCCCACTTCGGAGAGCAGGCTGCTGCTGAGATGGGAGGCAGGAGACTCCCTGATACATCAGCAAGACTGGGGCCTTTGCACATCCAATAATTTTTTCAGTGTCTTTCCTCTGCCATTTTGTCAGCAGCCAGTCAGCTTCATTGAGAAAGGGCCCCAGGGCTGGGACTGGCATTGCTCCAGAGGAGTTGCTGTGCCCTTCTCTGCAGGATTGAGATCATCCTGGTGCTCCTCCCTTTGGTCCCTGTGGATCATGGTGCCAGCTCATCATGGCCAATGCAGTCTGGAGAGGTGGCAGGAGGGACATGGGGTGTACATGGCTATTGAACGTGGTTCTGCCTCCCTGGGCATGAGGAGATCCTTGAAAAACCGCAATNGACAGACAAACAAATCGTGGACAGAGGAGGCTGGCGAGAGAGACCTATGCTTCTCTGTCCACCAGTGTTGACTCCCGGGCTCAACACTTCCCCATTTTGCTCGTGGTCTTTTTATCCTAAATTTCTGTAATCAATAAATCCTTTTTATACTAAATTCTAATTGGTGGCTCGTCTATAACACTTGGAAAACCGCAATTATGCCAGGGTATATGCCAGGTAGCAACAGCAAGTACAGGCATATTGTCAAGGGCTCAGTCTAGAAAAAATTACTAGAGCAGATGAAAGGAGGACAGGGGAAGGGATTTTATCTGCTTTTATTTAAAGTCACGTTTAGTTTCTTGGCAAGGGAAGCCATAGAGAATATTTTTTGGAGACCCAGCTACCCTGAAAGATTTGAATCTGACATGGCTACCACTTCTTTCTGACTTGAAACACAGGAGAGGGAAAGGACCTGTGGGGCAGATCTGAGCACTGTGAGTCATGCTTATCACCATCCCACTAATGCATCTAATTTGGACAATTATGTTAAACTTGATGTTAACCTTCCCCACAGTTCTTTGAAAGCAAACCAAAGTCTCTTCTGGCTGGGGGTACATAATTCTCCATCCTCTGTGATTACTATCAAAGGGCCAACATGCAGCTTAATTTGTTATTGGTTGCAAGGTATGCTTAGATCTCAGGGTGGTTGTAATGGTGTAAAATATATATTTAATAATGAGTAATTATTAAATAGCTCCATAATCTGTGGGTCTCCCTTCCTTCTTGATGTGTTCTCTTTCCAGCCACAAAGCACGGGAACCCTCGAGCATTCCTTTATGTCATCTTAAAACCATTACTCCAACACTTTGTTCTGTTCATTCTTTTTCTCTTGATTATAGCTACATGTTCAGACTACAAACTATATCAGGCAGAGACCTTACCCCCACTATAAGTGAAAAATGTTTGCAACAGAATAAAAATATTGCTAACAGAACACTGTAGTAATTTTAAGTAGTCGTTGAATTTTAGGACCTAGTGGTAAAAGTAGGTGCATTACTTGGTCCTCTGACACAAGGATAAGCACCAGTCTGCTGCAGCACACACCATGCCCTGATGGGAGATGAGAAACAAACGGTGTTGAAGTGATTGTCAGAGAGAGACCATAGGGAGGAGAAACTGGGAAAGACCAGCACAAACTGCTCCTTTGTGGGAGGAACTGGCCCTGTGGGTAAGGGCATCCCCAGAATTCATCTTTGGTGTTTGTTAATATTGTCACCCTCTCTATAAATGATGATACTTTTTTGTTGATTTCACCATTGTTGCTATTATCATTATTTGGTATTTTCACCCCATGACTGCAGACATGGTGCAAAATAGCTTAACTGAGGCAGCAGATGGGTGTAAGAGCTGCTTCTACAGCCTCCTGGCTCACACCTGCCAGTGGCAGTGCCATTGCTGGTGGCCAAGGTGCAGCTGGAGGCAGCAGATACAGCAGCCCAGGTCCTCTGCTGCTGCCACTGCTCGAGAGCCAACAGTGCAGCAAAGAGCCCTGCACACAGCCATGGGCTGCAACAGCTCCAGCTCCTGCAGCCAGATCTTCCTACATGTGCCACTTAGGAGCCAGGGATCCCCTCTGGTCACACCACATTTCACTCAAGTTGCACCCAGCAGCATTTAAGGACATGGAACTCATTAGTTGCAAAGTATTTTCCCTCACCTCATTGAATAATCTTTTCTGACATCTTCTGTAGGGTTGCTAAACCATCTCTTCTCAAAGTGTTTCCCCTCTGAACTAACAGGGAAGGAGCAAGATGCAGCAGCTGGGGACAGAAAGAGCAAGGATGGGTTTTTTTCTGAGGGCAAACAAGTGCCTCAAGAGCTCGTCACAACACCCTTTCATCGATTTTGTTCAGCACTCAGCAAATGCAGAGCCATTGATTGTCCACTGAATAGTCTGTAGAGCTCTGCTTTTGCTGAGTTGCATGTGGAACTGAGCCAAAAGGAGAAGAAATAATTAACAGTCTGCCCTGTCCATATGTTTAAAATACACTACAAAATGAAAACAGTCCTGTGGAGAGTTCTCTGCATTAAAGCTTTTCCGTCATGTGGAGCTGGAATATTTCTTCTATTCCTTAGAGGGGGACTTAGGACAATATTTGAGAAACCAGAGTTACCATTAATTTTAAGGGTCTTTCTTTCCAGTTCTTTCGATTCATTATTCATACTTTGTGTGCCTATATAAAAAAGAATTGTTATTGTATGAATTGAAACTACTTCAGATGTTCAGAATTCATAAGTATAGTAAGAAAAAACTGAAATGAGTTTATATCCTGATAGTATAATCTGGAAAACAGAAGGATCCTGTTTAAAGAGAGATTTTTATTGAAACTTTATGGTCCAGACCAATTTATTTAAAATGGATTTGACATCCCCAGACCCAAACACATTTAAAGCAACTTACTGGGTTTGAATTTCTTGGGAAAGAAATAACATTCAAAAGCCTGTTAATAATAGGGAGTCCATGTATGACAAGGAAGGAATTCATGTCAGTCTCTGTTGATGTGATATGGAGTGTGTGTATCCATGTGAAGGCTGCCCATGCCTGTTTAAACAACTAATTTCAGAAAATCTCCTAAGAAATCCTAATAGCTCCTCTGCTCCTATCAGTGCCTGTTGGCCTCATTATCAGACTCATTGCAATTGCTTTCTGGTGCTTCACCAGTGCAAAGCGAAGGAGATTGAAGAAGAACCAGCTAGCAAAGGATCTTCACCTCCCTGAATAATCTGACTAACTGTTCATCCAGTTGAAGGACCTGCACAGAAATCCAAACTCTCTTGTTGCTGCTGTTGTCCTCCTCATGGCTGTTCTGACCCCCTGCATCAAGAGTCTGTGAAAGCAAACCTGGCATAACCAGCGTGGTTTAGAACAGATCCCAAGATCAGTCATCCAGCCTGCCCTGGGTGTTACCTCGGGGGTATTCTCTGCAGAAAAGCTAAGTGCTGAACAACCTACAGAGCAGCCAGCAGCTCGACCCTTAAACATGGTCCTCTGGATTTGCTCCACCCTTTTGGCCCTTTGGACTCATGTTCAGATCTGCTGGCAGAGCCAAGTGGAGATTTCATTGGCACAACCCAGGCTGCATCTGTAGACGTTAATCTCTCTAATCATTAATCTGGCACCTTGCAGTGCAAATACTCCAAGTGGATGCACAGCCCTCTGGGTTAGCTGGACGTGGATCAAATATTCCTTGTGGAATCCCAAACATCTGCTTGGCACAGACATTGATGGACCTGGCACACTGATTGTCCTCAAGGGTAAGCCAATTATTAGTTCCCCAAACAGCTGGGGATGGTTGTTGTATAACATCAGCACCCTCTCCCTGCTCTCCATGTCTCAGGGGCTTATTTTTTCTGTGGTCCCTTGTGCCACAGCTCTGACTGGAATGGCAGGTTTGCACAGGGCCCTGCTTATGTGTTATGTGTTCACAGTCAGAGCACAGCTAGAGCTGCCTGGGGCGGCAGGGATAGCAAAAACTCCAGTGTCAATCCTCTGCTTTCTGGGGAAAAAATGTGAACAAAGTGTATCTACGGCTAAGAGATATGTATCACTGGGTAAGCAGGAGGAGTGTCAAAACTTTCTCTTCTGAGAAGATAAAATACTACATTTTCTTCAAGGGGACCAATGCTCTTGTCCTGCCATATTTTCCCAGCACAGCCCATGTGTCCCTGCTCATTGCTGCCCAGGCCTCTTCTCTAGCTGTGAATGCCAGAATGTAGTGGCATAACACAGATTTCACCTTTCTTTTATTTTTCCATTAACTGAAAGGTCAAAACAAATTGCATTAAAGAACTATCTGGATAATTCAGTAATTAAAAGCTTGTGAGGAGGTGAAAAAGCTAATCATAAAAATAAATAGTTACCCAGTAACTTCATTACATTAAGAACTGTATATGCTGCATAATATAATAGGACCCTAGGGAGCTGAAACCACCGAGAAGCCACAAGTCATAGCTGGAATCACAGGAGAAACCCAGGTTGCTGTCATGGTCCAGGCTTAGGAGCAGCGTGGGAAGCTGATCTCTGGGCACAGATGCCATCCTGACATCCTCCTAAATTGCACAACATGCATCCCCTTGGGTACTGCCTACAATGTGCATATGTGCAGCCTCCATTTCCTGAACTGCCCAGCTGAGGGGCAAGTGAAGGAGTGGGGACAGGTAGGCTGGAACTCCTCTGTGTTGTAACCAGCCCCATTTGAGGAACTTGCTCTGGCAATGAGGTTGCAGGTAGAGTCAGAAGGGCTGAACAGGAGCCTTCACACAAAATGGAAAGGGGGGTGTCAGGGAAGTAAGGAAAGTCATTATCATATCAGTAATGTCATTTAAATCATTCTATCCTAATCTCGTCCAGAGGGGAAAATCTGGTGGGCATCTCCTGACAGCAGAGTAGGAATGTTCTGCAGAACCTCTTTCCTCCCCAGACAGAAAAGGGTTCAAAAGGGAAGAATGCTTTGGGATTCTTGAATATTCTCCCAGCACCCTTACTGTCGAGGGCAATAGACAACCATTCCTCCAAGTTTCAGGTCACCAGAAAAATAGGTCTGGATGGGGCTATCATAGCTCACAGCAAGGCAGGAGCAACTCTGCTGACAACAGCCCTTTGTAGACACAGAGATTTCCTGTGAGGTGAGCACAGGCTGGACATGAATGATGAGTAGCCTCAGGAGAGCTATCAGGTATGGTTTTACAGATCTGGAATTGTCTCACAGCCTAAATAACTGGTACCTAGCTTTCAAATCAAACCACAAAGTCCCTGGTAGATGGGTAACCACATCTTACAGGTGGCTCTTGAGCAGTAGTCACAGCAAGATTTTCAGTGATGGAGAAATCAGCCTAAAGGTAAGGGGAAAATACACAGGCAAGATATTTAAATAACAGGAACATTGTTATTTAAATAAGGAAACATGCCTTTCTGAAGCAGCTGAAAGGACAGTTAAGTCTTGGCTAAACTGGAACTTAGACTTGGAGCTAAAAGAGACACCTCCACTGAGTCTTGAGGAGAAGCAGCCCAGGGAGAACCAGTCGACCACAATGGTTCATAATACAGCTGACACATGGGAAAAAAGAAACGTTGCCTTTTGTTAGAACTCACATTTTTCTTTTCTGTTAAATCATTTTGATCCTGCTGGGGTCATCACATTCAAATAGTTCTTTGCATTGCAGTTAAATTTCTGTTATCCTCAGATGTTGAATTTTCTACTGATCCTTCAGGGCAGCCAGTCTGAAAAAGAAAGGGTAGAGGGCCCCTGTCCAGCCTTTTTAATTTTAATTTGTTGCAGTCAGTACTGTCCTTTCCCACTGCATAGCTAGGGGGAAGGGAAGAGAATTGTGCCTTCAGCTGGGGGATTGCAGTAACCTTGGTGTTCAAACATACAGCCAGTGCACAGCAAGAATCTGCACTGTTTTGCCTGTTATATACTTTTATATATATATATATATCTGCACTATATTTGCCTGTTATATACTTTGCCTGTTATATACTTTTCCCCACAATACTAGATTAATTCATTTTCTTAAAACAGGTCTTCCTAATCCAAGGATCTGTTTTAGACACAAAGTCAACATTATGAAGTGCAACACATCACATTTCATACTAATGAGTTGTGAAAACAAGCTATCAAAAGCTGAATCTCTTCTATGTTCTTAACTGTTTTTCACTCAGCCCAAATAGTAGCTGTGTTATTAGTAGCTAGAGCAATACAGTCCTGTTACTTGCAAAGCCCCATCAGCTCAGACATTTAGTAAGCTTTGGAATTAAATAACCCAGTTTCAACATCTACTTTTTGCAGCAAGTCAGATTTAAATGGGGAGGAATCTACCTTCAAATAATATGAAAGGAAATAAAAATTGTTCACCAAGTGAGAGAAATCTAAATTTTCTGAAGCATTTTATGCTTGTGATGGTAAATTCTACCCTAAAAATTGTACAATTCACCCTATAACCTTCACATTATCAGTATGTAAACTGACCAAATGTGAAAAATGTGATAGTATCTACAGGCTTCAATAATATTACCTTCTTTTATGTTGGAAAGGTCTGTAAGGTTACCGTGCTGGTACAGTACTATTTCTCACCAGTCAGAAAATCTTCTGAGTTTACAGATCCCTGAGTCTTGATCACTAACAAGGCTCTTATATGAACCATTAAATCACACCATGGTCCCCAATTCAGCAAGATGCTTAAGCAATGAATCTGTGCTTTAATGCCAAATAAAAAAGCGTATCACATTGTTTTGCCATTTAGGCTGCTATACAAACTGAAATAAAATGTGTTCATTAAACATTCTGTGTAAGCACACAAAATTACAATCTTAGTATTTTATAATGAAATCATAACTGCTGCCTGCAATAATCTCAGCATAATTCTTCCTGTTTTCCCAAGGAAGCAGTGTCAGACATCTCTGAAATCTGCTCTATAAAAGCAATTAAGTCATGAAAAAACAAACAAGAAAGGTCAGTCATGACTGAGCCCTCAGCAGACGAATGTTATTACACTCCTAGAAAGCCGACTTTCGTTTGTGTTCCCATCTCAGGATTCATTCCTGTACCATCTCTTCCTTCCAGTGTGCTCTTTTGGCTGTTGATTGGAAGATCTTGCAATACTCAGCATCATTACAAGTTATGACTTCACTCCTGTCTATTGGTGTGTGTAGGTTTATGGCTCTTTGCCAAAGCCTTGAAGTTGTGATCCAAGCCTCCAATTTCTCATGTATGAAAGCCAGAAAAGTCTAGATAGCATTCAGGATGCCAAAAAACATCTGATGTTGGCTTTCTTCATGCATCAGATGATGCACTGTCAACTGTGCTTACAATGGCTGGCCACCAAGAAACCCACACCAGGCATGTACTGGTCTTTTTACAACCCATATTGAAATATCTTGCTGACTTTTGTTTTTTTGCTAAAAAATGGGAGAAAACTCTCTTTTCAGCTTATTAACAAGCACAAGTCTTCATTAATGACTATCAAACCTATCTAACCAATCTTTTTGCCCATCCCTTCCTGGTGGGTCAGGCAGAGATATGAGTACAGTGTTACTCTCCATACTGATAGAGAATGCCCTCTGGGCATTGCTGGCCCTTGGCAGAAGTCAGTATCACTCTCCCAGCAAGGTGCACATCACCACAGTCATTGAGAGCAGAGGTACAAAACCTGGCTTAGGATGGGTGGGTGCTCCAAATCTAGGTGGCAGCAGGTTGAGCCCTGTCCCTGCTGTTTCCCTCTGAAGCAGCCTGAGGAGTGCCCAGCCCAGCATTGGCACCAGTGCCAGCCTTAGTGCTCCCCCAGTAGGTGGAAGAGCTCTAGCCTGAACTAGACTCAAAGCTGTGCTTACCAGAGCATTTAGGCATGCTCAGAGAAGCACAGGTGAGCGCTGTCTGTCCCCTTGGCCTTCCTGTTCATCTTCATCATCTGTCTTAGTTTAAGGTTGAAAAGTTCTGAGGAGAATGGTGTTTCACAAAACCTGCTTGTACCTCATGCTTCAATGGCCCTGAGCAAGCTCCTGTCTCAAGTGCTTTCCCCATCTGCTGTTGTAAGCAGCTGAGCCCTCTCAGCCAGCAAGGTTTCCAGCTGAACCCCGGGCACAAAGAGACCCCTGCTTAAGTCAGTGCACTCCTGGTCTTTGAGGCTTCCATGAGGCTGGCCAGGGAGCCACCCAGCCTGCTCTGTGTCCCTGCTGGGCATACAGACTCTCCCCGGATTAACAAGCCCTTCTGTTCACCAGGTTACCGCTGGTTTTAAAACAAAGCAGAGAAGCAGTGCTTTGCTTAGGAGGGAGGATATGCTAAGGAAACATGCCTTAAGGAATAGGCCCTTATTGCTTTTGCATTGAGATTGAGAAGCCCTGAGGAGGATTCAAGTGGGAGGCTGGGAAAGCAGACCCAGAGCCATTTGAAGTGGACAGACCAGATTTATAGTGCTAGACACTGATAGCAGGGATGCTCCTCTTCGATTTGCAGCTCTGTGTTTGCCTGATTAGCAGAGTGACATGTAAACACTTGGTAGGGAAGCTTGACATTAAGCTAAAAGTAGCAAGAATTGAAGTTGCAGGCTGATTGCAGGAAAGCTTGGAGCCTTGTTATTTTAATTGTGTCTGGACTTCAGCTTTTGAGCTCCAGCTTAGTGCTTTTGGCAAATCCAGTTCTCATTCTGAGTCAAAAAGCTGCTACTCTTACAACATTACAGAGCATATTTAGAGCATATTATTCAGCCCACGGCTCCTCCTGCAATTTCTCAGGTTTTCATAGTCCTCCATTCAATTCTTTCCAGTCTGAGGAACACCAGTGATGCAATAGCCCTAAGGAGAAAACCTTAATTTAAAAACAAAAACACAGAGGTGGTTGCACAGAAATCCTTAACTGTGCCTATGCCGATGGCTACCTGAAATAAATGAAACGTGCTGTTGTATTGCCTAGCTGTATTTGGTTAACACTATGCCAGAGAAATACTTCATTCTGTTAAAGAAGTAGAAAAAGAGCAAATTTGGGACACTTGAAAATGTTTTTCAGTACAAGCAGAATGTGGCCCAACTAATCTAGTTGAAAAGGAGAAAAACTGAACCACCATTGCAGCATCCAAACATGCCCAATTTATTTTAGAATAAATTGTAGCAAAATTGAAATTTGAAAGCAGAGAGAGGAAAATCTTAAAGAAAAGGAAATAAAATAACTTGGATTAGTTTCATTTTTTTCTTTTTTTCCTTTTTTTAAAGTATTTTTTTTTATTTGATCCCAGACCCAAGAGGGGTGGGTGGCATTCAGCTAATGGGAGAACCAAAAGAAAACAATTGTTAGCTGTGATCTAAAGCTGATGTGACTCAGCTGAAGGAGAGCTGGTTTTAGCTCTAGGAGAGACACTGTGCATTTCACTCCAGATCCTCAGAGGTACTCTGGCAATTGTGGGCTGTTGAAGCCAAATTTAAGAGCTTTTGAGGGACCAAATGCTTGGAAAAAGTGCCCTCCATCAGTCCTCAGTGGCCTTAGGACACCCAAGTCAGTGGCAGCTCAAGCTGCTTCCCTCTCAGGCTTTCTATCTGCAGCTCTGTATCTTGAGGCTGTGGTTAGAGGGACTGAGTACAAACTGTTCTCAGTATGTGTTCAGGATCCTCTTCCCTCGCCCCATCCTTTAAAGGTGTGCTCACGAGGTGGGTCAGCACCACTGTGCTCTTTTTACCTGCAGGAGACTGAGGTGTTGCCTGTGGGCAGCCTGCCAAGAGCAGCAGCAAGCTCTTCCCATCAGCACCAGGAAAACACAGCCCTATTTCACACTGTACTGGTTTATCTGTCCTAAATCTCTTTGATGCCCACAACCAGAACAGACCATCTTAAAAACTGCTCCCCACACTCACTGCAACCCCATTAAATGGGAAAGGAATGGGAAGAGGAGCTGAATCCAAGTTTCACAAACAAGGTGGATTAGAACTGAATTTGTTGCCTCTAGTGAGGGGGGTTCCAACTTGCTTCTATGAGAAAAGGTGTGTTGTCACAACAAGACACGGAATGAAGGCACGGCACACAAAGCAAGCTCCAGAGGCAGGAAAGAGAGAAGTTTATTTACAGTTAGGGGTTTTATAGTTTTCAGGGATTGTCTCTGGATTGGAGGGAGAAGTTACCACCTCTCCATCCAGACTGGCAGAGACAAAAGTCCATCAAAGGTCTCTCCTGGGTAGAGGAATGTAAACAAAAATTGTTTTTCCTACAAGTCCTTGAAAGTCTCCACTTTCACATGTAAACATTCGAAAAGCAATAGAAAAGTTAGAAAACTCCAAAGATTCTCGGAAGGCTTTTAAAAAATTCTCAGAAGGCTTTAGAAATTCAGGGTGACAATGTGTTATTAATTTCACTACCTCCCCTTCTGTCTGTCTGTCATTCACATGCTCCCTCAGCAACACTTTAGTTGGCTGGGTGATCTTAAACACCACCCAAGGCAGAAATGGTCTCAAAGGTGTTCCTGAAAGATTTAGTAGCATCAGCAGCTGGGTCCAGTCAGGACAAAACCAAGCTTCATTAGCTCTGCTGTTCACAGAGTGGCTTATAATAGTGTAAATATGTTTAATACCTTACTGCTCCTGTCCTAAAAATTTGCATTTAAAAGAAGGGAGCTTGCAGATTGAAATGTGTTAGGCCCCCCCTAATTATATTTCTTAAAAATTATGACACCAGGTAAGAGCACAGTATCACAGGCACAGAAGCATTCAAATTTTAGCCTTATGTATGTGAAAGACAGAGAATGTGGTTGTTTCTTCGTATGCAGGGCTGGAAAACCCAGGTTTATTCCAAAAGATAAGCAGGGCAGTCTCTAAATGGCTCGCTGACACATGGGATTAACGTAACGAATTATCACACAATGTGTTGCAGTTTGAGGCACAGAGATTAATTGCTGAAGGCCAGATGGGAGTGGGTATGGGTAAATACAGCCTTTTGTTGAAAGAAGAGGGAGAGGGCTGACTGCAAAGCTGCAGTAAGCAGCAGGAGAGTGTGACTGCTCGTGAGGTTTTTGCCCTGGCAGGGCAGACACAGGCAGAGCAGCTTCAGGGAGGCCTGCCCTGAGCTGAAAAGCTCACACCTTGTGCAGAGTCAGCACATGAACACCCCCATCATCTGTCAAGGAATGGGGTGAGGGGGGCACTGTGGTGTCTCCAGGTCTCCCTACATGGCTCTCCAAGATGGTGCCACATGGCCTAACACCACCCCTCTCCTTGCTCCCTTGTTCCTGGGCCTTGACCATTCCAGCCTGGCTACCAGTTGTACTCAAGTGGCTGCTTCTTGGCTGGCAGAGTTAAAACACCTTTTTGTTTTCTCTTTCTGCTATTCCAGGACCTGGCTAATATCCTTCTGAAGGTCACGGATTTTTAAGGAAACTTTAAAGTGGTTTATGGAGATGACACAAGTATAAAGTCACAGTTCATATGGTAAAAAGTTATATGTAGATTATTAATGAAAGCTGGCTGGGGCAACTAATTTAAGTCATTACATTTCATGTCACCATTGAAACAGGAATGTTTTTTTACAAGAGAAGTCACGTCTATTTTAATATGGATCTAGAAACCATTGTTTACCAATTTGCTGAATATGTCTAAAAAGCCTTCTTTAGAGGATCCTGCCTCTAAAATATCACCATCTAGGGCAATGTTTTGATTTGACATTTAAAACTGAATTGGTAAAATGACTGCCAGTGGGGTTAATTTACAGGAATGTGCTTCAGTAACACACAAAGATTATAGAGATGTTTCCCACTGTAATTTCAGCATTGATGCATTTCAATTGATTTACTATCACGGAAAACATCTGAGCCCTAGCCCAAGTGCTTTTCTATTATGCTGATACCTCGCTTGTTGATTTAAAGGGAAAAAGGAAATTAACACAAATGCTATTTACTGGCATTTACAGAAGGACACGTTAAAACATGGTGCTCTGGAGCACTACAATATTGGGCAGCATTTGGTATGTATCTTGAGAGTGGATGGAGAAGGAACAGATATGTGTTTGGTAAAAGCAGGAATTGCCAGTGCCACCAACAATTCCACTTCACCAAATCAAAAACACTAATGGGTTTTAAGCTCTCCCAACCATCCACTGAAATAACACGTTATCCCCCCTTACACACATTGCGAGCCTCAGTTTCTCAGGTAATACCAAATAGGACCATCTATGCCCCAGTAAGGAACTTCTATGCAACTCCAGTCTTATGCTTTCATGATAAATCTATTTTCTGTCTTTTTACCATTGAAAACCAGCATTCATTTAGTTGGGGAATAGGTACACAGTTTGTGGAATGTGTGAAGTAGGACTTAATACACAAAAGAGGCAAAACGCTCTAAGGAGGACATGAAGAACCCAAAGACAGATCTAAGTCTTGGCTGTGTGAATTGCCCTCAATAGACTGAAGAGAAGTCACTGAAAGATCTGAACTACATCTGCTCAGAAATTCCCAATCTGAATATTCAAATCTAAGATTTTTTTTTAGTAGTTGTTCAGTTTTGAGAAGGTTCTGTTGACAAAATTCCATTTAGTTGGGTTTCTTGCTAGTTCCTGAGGCGGGCTGATGGGGAGGCCATGCTTCCAGAGTACCTGGTTTCATGGAGACTCCACCACAGAAAAGTCTCACTCAAGAGTTTCAGACTCATAGCAGCACTTCAGGGAGCCTTGAAATGCATAAAGTCAGCTCAGACCAGGGGTTTCAGAGTTTAAGGTTCCCAGGCTTGTAGGAACTGGGCACAAGCTGTTGTTGTTCAGGTTGATTTTTTTAAGGGGAAAAAAACCCCCAAAAAAACAACATGCAGAATTCAGCCAGGGACAAGCATTTCACTTTGGGAAAAAATTAAAATTCCATATGTTATTTTCTCCATGAAGTTCTGGAATTTAGTGCTCTGGTTCTAGATTTAGCAATGATGGAGTTTTCCATGAATGGAATTTTCACAACTTTTTATTTATCACCCTCTCACTGACAGGACCCAAGTTCTCAAGGCACAGGAGATAATATTGCAATTATCTGCATGACCTTCTGCCACTGATATCTCATGTTGCTGGGATGGGGCAGGGGAGAGGAGAAGGAGTTATTTTGCAGGCGATTCTGATTTTCATCCTTCCTTCCCAACCTCCCTCATAATCTTAGCAAGATAAATTTCACAGAAATCCAAGCCTATGTTTCTTTGGAAACTTACTGAACAGCATGTGAGTAGTGGAACTGCTGAATCTAAGCAGCTGGTAGGTCTATTCCCTTTCATTTTTGTTTTAGCTGTTGAATTTCTGCAGAGGCAAGTGTTGCTTCCTATATAGTCCTCTGTTTTGTAGTACTCCATGCATATTTCCAACCATCAGAGAAACAAAGAAATCTTACCATATATAATATCTGCCTTTCTTTTCTGCAGTTCATTCTGTGTTGCCATAAAGGAATTTAAATGGATGACATCGACTAGAATTTAAGTTGTGAACAAAGAGATAAAAGGATGGCCATTTTTTTTTCCCTTGCCAAATAATGTATATGTTCATTTTTACATAATACAGATAATACTGTCATCTCTGAGGATATATAGCTGTCATTACCTAAGCTAAAACTAAAAGTCACTTCACAATAAAATATTTTGTCATATTTTACAGCATATAAAAGGTCTCAGGGACAAATAGACCAGGGAGACAAAATAGCCAAAACCAATGTATGCTGACTAGGTTGCAGTTGAATGGGTTTTGAGATGTACTATTAATGCTCACATGCAATTTAATTTTCAGAGACAGAATCCTGTGAAAGACTGGCTAGCTATTCATTAGGCCACCATGCATTCTTTAGTTGTACTTTAAAGTCTAAATTTAGATGGTGGGAGGGCCATTTCAGACATTTCAGTCAAAGCTAATATAGGCATTAAATGATATAGGTAATTGTTTCTAGAAAAGCCATTGATCTACTGCATGCACTTGAAATTCAGCTGGAGCAGAGATTTGTTAAAGTTCCTTTTATTAAAAAAACCCAAAGAAAACCGTGGTCCCCAATTAGCTAAACATTATCAGATTTGACACTTCTTACTGCTTTATGTGCACAGCTTTTGAGAAAGAGGCTACTTCTTGCTGCCTTTTAGTCAAGAGAGCTGAAGAGCAAAGGTGACAAAAGGTGTGGTAGATGACAGCACAGGGGCCATTGCAGGACCATGATCCCTGTTCCTTTTGTGCCAGATGACAGCAAGCTCCAGTGTGCTAAGCCACAGTCAGGAACTGGATGCCATGCAGGTGCCAACATGAAAGCCTACTGCAAAGATTTGTGATGGAAAGCTCCAACACCTGAACTTTACCCGAACATCTTATGCTTTGGGTGGAGTCTGACAAATACTTATGCTGCAAGTAACCATGTAAGTGCTGCTCATGGGAAGAAACTACCCAGTTGAGCAATCATATTGGTGCAGAACTGAGAGAGAGCACGAAACACCAATCAAGAAAATAGTTCTTTTAATGAGTCATCAGAACAAGAGATCTCTGATTGTGCCTGTATTCACCAAGGATCCAAGAAGGTTAACCCAAAATTTAGTCACTGTAGAAGAGATTCACTGTTTAGAGCATTTGTCTTAGATGTGGGAAAGCCAAGCTCCAGCCCATGACTGAATCATTTACAGATGATTTGTGCATGCATCTCCTGCCACCCCAGCGAGTACCCCTTCCAGCAGGCTTCTTTCTCATGCCAGGAAGGGAAGATACCTGGAAAGCTTTTGATTTCATCCCAAGCAGAAGCGGGGAAAACTTCTGAACTGCTTTTTTTGACAGAAGAAAGTTGTGTTTCTCTTCTGACTCTGGTGTGGTGTGAAATGACATTGGGCACAGCCTCGTGCTTGCACACAACCCCACAGAACAGCTTACCACTGCTCTCTTAGCAGACAGGAGAGCGTGACTGTTGCTCACATGCCGAGGTGTCAGCAAGCAGACACAGCAGCAGGGTAAAAGTGGGGCAGAAACACTGCCGTGCTCGAGAAATCCTCACTGGCTGCTTTGTGCCCAGAAAGCTGCACTGAGTTTAGCAGTGAGTTGCTAGAGCAGAGGGAGAAAAAGCCTCAGGCAGGAAAAGGTAGATGAGGACGGAAGAAACATCTACACCATTCCTGTTACCAGTTGTAAAGGAAGCAAAACTTACAAGTCATCAAATTAATCTAACCAAGTGCTTTCTCCTTCCCTCACAGTTTGTCACTTGTTCTAGCACATACTTTTAAACGACAAGCTCTGTCCATAGTTTTAGGAGATAATCAAAGTTCTCTTCAGGAGAGGATACAGGAAGACTTGGAAGCTGCACAGCGAGAGAGGCTGTGAACACAACAGCGCAGCCTGCAAGCTTCTCTCTGGTAGCACGTGGTGCCAGAAAGGGGATCTGGGTGCCTTCACTGCATGAGAATATTGCTCACATACAGCATGCAGTGAATGGCACCCCTGTGACCTCCTCTAGAGAAAGGTGAACCCCTGAGTTTCCAGGCCTCCAGGAACTGGGTCTCCAGAGCCTATGACAGGGCCAGGAATAGACCCGATTCCCATCTTCCTTGCACATAACCGTGATGCAGCAGAAAGCCCGCCTTGTGGATCTGTGCCAGACAAATGAGCAAAGACTCATTTCCCTGCCCCTAGTGTCCTCTGTTTCCTTTCATTTTGCAAGTCATGAGCAAGGCAAAGTTTGGCCCCAAGTGTGGATGGCAGGAGAAATGCAATAATGACTTCACAAGAAATACTGGACAAGCGGCTGAACAACTCCCATTGCCTCACATGTCTGCTGTACATGAAGATGAGTAGCTTTTGGTCAACTGCTTATTTACATAAACAGTCACATAAGACTGGTCTGACCTAAAAAAGATGAAATAAAATGTCAAACGTACACGGTTGCGTTATCTAGGACAAAAGTGCATGACCCTCCTACATTAAATGGTAAGGGTGGAACAGGAAAGTTGATGTTCTGTCAGGAATAGCACAGAGAAACATCTATTTCAAAATAAACAGGTAATTCTTTAGCCCTTAAAGCCAGTATATTGCTTCCCTTCCTGCCAAGGATGACTGAGTAAGGGATTATTCTTAGATGTGTGACTGAGAGTAAAAACAATCATAACCCCTCTTCAAACCTTAAGAAAAAGTGTATCTAATGTTTTATTTAAACAGGTCTTTGCAAAATTCATCAAAACTATTCCAAGAATGCATCAACAAATTACTCCACCACCCTTAACACCGGGGAGAGGCGACATCTGTCATGTTGTCTGTGACCAGTGCTCAAAGTTCAGTAGGTGGTTCTGGCCCTGCCCTGCCTTACTGTCACCCGTGGCAGCTTTGCCTCTAACCTACACTGCAAGGTCTCAGTTTAATATTTGTACAGCAAAGGAATAATGTTCCTGTGGGAGACCCATGGGACTGTGAATCTGGTCTGACACAGGCAGGTGTCATGCCTCCTGCATGACACCTGGCAAGCCCTAGAAACCCTTCCTAAATTTACCTGCTGCTCAGAGACAAGCACTGCGACCATCGGGGAAGGAAGGTTTGGGGCTTAACCATGTAGTAAGCAGAAGAGTGAACCTTGCCAATGAGCTTTGTTGTGCTGTTGCTTTTATATTAACCTGTTTTTACTGATACCTTAGCCAACGATTCTTTAAGAGATTTTAAAACACTCATTCATGATACTGGGCAAGGAACTCCCCTAATAAAAAAACACTGTTTAGGTGCCTGCCTCCTCTTCCACAGATGCCCACACAAATTACCCACAGGGAACATATCTCCATAAGCATCTCAGTTAGAGGTTAGCTTGCATTTTTGTTAGGCTGGCTTTACATAAGAAAAAGCCTCTTCTCCTGGAGATTGCTGGGTAGATTGCTTGAGGTAGTAGGTTCAGTTGAAGTTCAGATTAGCATCTAGACTAAATTAACAAGCCTTTTTGGTTGGCCTATTATTACTTCTTAAGCTGGGAGACCACATGAGTTTCTACACCTGTGACTGAATAAGTAACCTGTAGGGGTTTGTCAGTAAGCATTTACTGGGGCTCTGTCTTGGCCCTGATTTACTGGGAAAACCACTTATTCTTTGATTTTTTTTTTAAAGGTCAGATTCTCTGTATGCCATTCCAGAGAATGTCATTTACAGACCGTTGTTATCATGTTTACTTTGATCCTAGATATGCTCAGTTGGAAAGAAGCACAAAGAATTTAGGGGGCATAATTACTAGAATTCCATATACCCACTGATCTGGCTGCATTGTGAAAACTCCATTAAGTGTATTGGAGAAAATCTCAGGACAGACACAAAGAATTTAAGCATCACTTACCATATTAATCTGTCTAAAAGCATTGCTCCAAAGAGGAGGTCGAGTATAATTTCAATTGTTTTACAGCCACTGCAGTTAAATACCTTCAATTAAATCTCTATGACTGTGTAGCATCATAATAATACCTTATACCTGAAGGGTCTTTAATCAAAAGGCCTTAAAATTTTAATTTAATAAATCTCCTTTCAAAGATTAAGAAGCTGGTCTTCAAGCTGTTCCCTGAGATGGGACTAGACTTCAAAATACCTATTTTTCAGAGCACAACCGAAGCATTCTACTGCTCTCCCTCCAGTTATGATGTCTAGTTATGAAGTAAAAGCCCTGAAGGACTCCCACTTCAGGACCTCTTCTCACGCAGGTCTGTCTTAGCAGCCTCCACAGCCTGGTGCTTTATATTCCAACTCCTCTTGGGCTGCAGAGAAATTAAATACTGGAAATTCTGATGCATGCAAAATGGATTTAGGCACTGTCAGGAATAGTACTATAGTGTAGAAGAAAAGCTACAGAAACAATATGCTTGCTTGTGATAAATATATTATAGCTGTATGGCAGCAAACATGTCCTACAAAACACAGAATATGCCAACTGCTTTAGTGAGATGCATTATTGTTAAGATTAGTCTTTAAATGCAGCATGTGCCCCGTAGCTGATTACCACAAACGCTGGCATGTTGTACAAGCCTTGTACAAGACACTTAATTTACTGATATTGCAACTATCAGGTGAAGGAATGACTTCTGAGATGACTCAGGCTCCAGCTGGGAGCTGCTGTGGCCTCTCCTCATGGATGCTGAGGGTATGCCCCACTCAGTTTGGATAACTGGGGGCAGGTTTCAGAGCTGTCTTTGATCTTTGCCCTTCCCATCATGTCACCTGCTGTCCTCTGTCTCCTCGTTTCACCTGAAGGGTGTATTGGACTACTGATTCAGGTCCCACAGCCAAACAGAGGGAGAACTGAAGAGCCTGTGATCTCAAAGAACCCACAAAACAATTCTGCTGTGACAGCTGATGTTGCACACACTTCTGTGGTGGTAAAATGGCACCTCAGCCTGCTGCTTATGTGCAAGCAGTGACGGGATTACCTAGAGACTGCAACATAATAAAAATAAAGCAGCTTCTTGCTCATTTTAACTCCTCTTTGTTTCAGTCTGGAGGACTTCTGCCAGTTTCTCTATCCACCCCTCAAAGGCAGCAGAGGGCTCAAGAAAGAGGGAGGGATGTATCAGCCTGACACTGCAAGTCCAGTCTTACACTATCCCTGTGTTCAGAAAGCTATCTTCCTGCACCACTCCACTCTGAAATCAGCAGATTATTTTGAAAAAATTTGTTCAAAAAATTGTTCAGTTATGTTTCTAAACCTGCTTTTCTGGATTTGGCCCTTCCTTTCATGTCCAAACTAAGGCCAGTTTGAAGCTTTGCATGTTGCATAGACTATCCATGTCCTGACCTCTCTCCACATGCTGCTTTGGTATATGTGAGAGAAGGGTTCAAAACTTCTTCACCCATGTAATGGTGGCTTTCCAAGGACTCCAAAAGCAAGGCTGGCAGCCCTGCCATGAACTTGTCAGGGTCACCAAAGTCCACCAACACAGACTACTACACCAACTGCATGGTGTATTTGGACTGGACCATGGCTCACCCCTTACACTTGGGGAAAGGGAAGTTTCTGCAGCATCACCCCTCAGCCCATCCCACCCCACCCACCCCCCTGCAAATGCTAGGTATGTTATTTTATCCCAATGACTCCTACCACTCCCTATCTCCAACACCCCATGAACAAGCAGGATGGCACGTTGTGAGCAGACCTGTTTACTAAGCGCACAGGAATTTTCAGGATTTGCTCTCAAGACAGGCCAGGAGGATTTCTCCAGGAGGCCCAGAGACTGCTGTTTTGGTGTTACTGTGTGCAGAGTTCTCAGCATTTCATGGGTCACTGTAAATGGCATTTGAGTTTGCTAATCCTTTTAAACTCCTGCACTGGTTCTTTTCGTTAGGTTACTATACCCAGCAATTATATATGCAGGGCAATGGAAAGCTCAGCTTTTCTCTCTCTTCTGGCTCAAATTCTCAGTACTTCAGGAAAATAGAAACAATCCCCTATATAGAGGCTGTCACCTTAATTTTGTGGATTTTCTCATTAAAAGGCAGCTTTTTGCATAAAAATGTTAACACAAGGATAGCCAAATGCTCATCCTGCCAGTATCTTACACAGCAGTTGCAGATACCTAGATAGGAAAAAGACAAGCAGAGGTACTTTCTGTGCATTCTCTCCAACTCACCTTGGGGCTTTGGTATTTCCAGAGCCCAAAGTAAATTCTTTTTATTTGGGCTCCCCACATCATCCCTTCCTCCTGTGTTTCCCCAGCTGGTTTTTTTGGACTCATGTACTAGATGCTAGAGGCTTACAACATGTGGTAGTGTATGCAGCTTACCAAGGCACCGTATGAAACAGACCCTCTTCTTGTTTCTTCTGAGCCTCCCAAAACCTCTTGTTGGGGGAGACTACTTACAGACGTTTTTACTAGCCATGTGTCCACCTCTCCCAAACACCACTATCCTGTGGAGTACTGCAGACTTGCACTGGCTAAAAAAAGGAGCTGCCAGGGAGCCATTGTCATGGGGCATTCACCTAGAATAATCTCACAAGTGGGCATAGATAAAACCTAAAGAGTGAAGGAGAGAAAGGACAGGTATAGCCTGGAGGTTCATGCTTATTTTGAAAGAGCTTACCACGAGAGATGAACGCTAAGGGGATGAACACCCCACCATTTTTTGTTTTCATCCTGAAGCTTCTGAGGACAGCAGAACTGACTGAGCCTTCGCATAGATACCTTTTCCATAGTGTGTGAAGTGATGGATGCAGATGGCAGAACAATGCAGCCAGGGCTCCTTGCTCCACAGATTTGGGCAGTATGGGTGAAGCATCACCATGGGTGGCTCTGCTGCTCGCAGCTGTGGAGCAGCAGCACATGTTGCAGACATAACTTCCCTGCCCTGCCCAGCTTGCTGAACACCCCTGTGGGTGAGGGTCACTAGTGATGCAGAGTCCCTGGGCAGCTGCAAAGGAGAGCCCCTTTATTGCAAAAACTTTTTAAGCAGTTAGCCCATTATCAGTTACATGGTTTTAAAGCATAACAAACATAATTCAACCACCCACCAAAGACCACGATGTGAACATGTGATGGTTACATAACTTGTTTTTCTACCCCTAATTCAGCTGAGTCTCTTTCCCACAGTCCTTTTCTACTTAGCCAAAGTAACAGGCCTGAGACGTGATTTCACAAGGCCTTCCTTTTGTAAAATTTCACTTATCAGTAACACCCCAGAGAGTTTTCCACACTCCAGTGCATTCCCAGGAGCTGCAGCAACACCATGACTCTATTTTCTATGGAGTCTCCTGAAAATATCTTCTTAGTCCTATCACCCAGCCTTGCCCTCGCAGTCATGCACAACAAACACTACAGTGCAAGGTGTCTGTCACATACCAGCAGGCTGACATGGCAGAGACTTTATTTTCTCATGGCTGCAGTGGAAATGACTGTATGACATGTAGGAACAGGTTTCCTGCATATGAATGGCAAGTATGAACATGGTTATCAGAGTTGCCAGCCCTTGTATGAGCTGGACTCTGCTCAAGGCCTTTTTACTTATGATTTTTTTCCAAGCTGGCAGTGAAGAAAACAGACTGAAAGAAATACTGCTGCAATAGGCTGGAATCTTGCACACTTGAGATGTGCTGGGCCCAGCTGGGGTTTCTGATCCAGAACTGTCTGGGCTGAGTCAGCAATTTAGCCCTCCTGGTGCCTGAGGCCAGGAGTGTGTTTCCCTATCTGAAAGGACAATATAGATTCCCTGTATGTCTGGAAGTTAGGGCCAGAGCTCGGCTGGCATGAAGAAGGTGCATGCTCTCCTGGCAATGCAGCCCTAAGGTATGATGTCTGCAGGAGCCAGAGGGAAATACAAAGCTTTTACAGAGGCTGACCAAGTGATTTATACAAATGCCACCAGCAGAATATACAGGGTCCTTGGGTTGACCTTCATCTTCTGAATTCGTAGGCAAAGATCACTCATTCAGATCCAATTTCTTCAACTGTAGGTGAGAAACAAACAGTAAAGGCTCAGTCACCACCAATTTTTCTTTTCCTGTGTGTGTTTCCCCCTCTCCAAATTGTTAAGAGGTAGTTTGTGCATCACCAATGTCCTTGTCACAGTATTTGAAGGATTTCCTGGCAGACAGCAAGGAACACACAAGCACAGAAGTAACTGACAGCAAGGGAGATGAGCAAAACCCTCTCAGGGTGGTGGAGCAGTGGAACATCTCATTGCAGGGAAAGTATCTTCCCTTTGCCCTTGGTAGTCGCCCACATGTGAAGAAAAAAATCCCCAAACCCAACATTGCCTAAAGTGACTCTTGCCTAAAGTAGAGCACCCTTCCCATGGATGGCCGCTTCAGCTCCTTTCCTTCATCTTAGTCGGGCTTGAATCTGGCTTTAGAATGATCAAGATGGGGTAGAGAAGAAAACATGGTGAGAAAGAGGTGCAGGAGGAAGTAACACTGGGCTGGAAGAGCAAGTTTGCTGAGAAAAGCAGCCAAGAATAATCCTATAGAACTTCTGTCTCATGTGTCCTCTACTAGTAAGAAAAGAAAGCACATTCAAGTGTGCAGCTGCTACTATATTACTTTAATTTCTCCAGTGTGAGTCAACGCCAAAACTCAGTAACGCAAACATCCTAGTGAGTTGTTTCCCATTACCTGGAATCACCAAGGGACTACTTGGACAAAAAGGCACCCAGCTGCAGCACAGTGTCACTGCTTTGCTTGCCACGTACTGTCAACACTTCTCTTGGATGGGTCAGTCAACACTGAGGACCTGTTGGATTGATGAACAGGTAAAGCCACAGAAATTCTACAAAAACAGTTACCCTAAGATGTCACACACTTCTTCCCCTGACCTCGCCACCTCCCAGCCTTTCTGCAGCTGCAGGGGCCTGAGCACTGCAGACTAACCATCACATTTGAAGGTAACCAACATAGTTTAATATATTGTCTCTCCCTGTTGGGAAGCCTCAGTCCAATCATCTCAAGGTTGCTGTTCCTTGAGATTTCCTCGGGGTTGCTGTTCCCCGAGGTAATAAGGTTTTCGGGCTTTTCTTGCCCAAAGGGTTCCATGCTGGTGCCAGAGAAGACAAGCTGAGTCTGATAGTTTGTGTTTCCAAGGTTGTTTATTCTTTCATTATCTCTCAGTTCTTTCTCAGCTCTGCAAGG
>VYXD01008192.1:665746-746405 GCA_013397195.1 Hylia prasina | reverse complement strand
TCCTGGACTCCAACACAATCACACCCTTAACTTCACAGTGAACTTGTCAGGTTGGACAACGGAGCACAACTACCATGAACCTGCCCTATTTGAGATCATCACCTCCACCCTTCCCACCACCTACACGGACACTTTTCCTCAGGGAGCAATTACATTGCCATTGGCTTTAACAAAGGTTATTCAGCGTCTGGATTGTCCTTCAACAAGGCCAGCATGGACAGGCACATTCATTACAGGCTCACCCATGAATACCAACCCCTCCCTCATGCAGAGGGCCTACCCCACATGAAAGCCCAGCCCTTTGGGAGTTGTTTGCAGCATTCCCTCCACAGAGTCCTCCAAACAGTATGCTCATAGTACAACTCATGTTGATCAAACAGGTTAGCCATTAAGCAACCTCTTCACTGTCAAGCTTTACACACAAAGTCCTTTCCTCTCTCAATGTAAAAGACCTTCCTTTTAGGTATGAAGCCTAAATAAACTCAGCTGCACATGTTATTAGACACGTGATGGGAACTGCTGTCTGACTGAGGGCGGTTGTGGGCCAAGGAATGAAGCAAAAAAAGAACTGGCATGCCTCAGAGCATGGCCAAGATGTATCAAATCCTATGTCCCAACAGGGAAACCAAATACCTTCGTGCTTCATGACTTAGAATTTTCATTTTCACATCCTGAAGTTTTTTTAACCTCATTTTCTTTGGAAAAAAAGGCTTAGGCTGTGCCTTGTTTTATGTGTATGTGTGCATGTCCCTACAGACTTTTCAAGTTATTGGCCAGTTTCAGCGACATTTAACAGATTAAAATCTAAAGTTTTCACAGGTTTTGTGGGAACTGACTTCTGAGAAAAAGAGACCTGAGTCAGTGGCAGCGTGAGATCAGCTGGTATTAGTTATCAGTGACTACATTTTAGAAACAGCCCTTGAAAGTGCTGAAAAACTTCTTTCAGATGTTGTGAAAATACAGTAATTCAGTGACTTGCATATTAGCCACCCAAGGGTATGGCCAGCCTTGAGCTGAACTTCTGTAAGAGATCAATCCTTAATTCTTGCATTCAAGAAGTTGTTGTTTGCATGGTCTTACAGACCTTGATTCCCATCCTGCTCCCTAACTCTGTAGATTCAGCTCTTCCAGTCCTTCTCACTGACTTCCTTGCATGCTCCAATGCCATTTGTTTTGACAATTCTGTGATAACTAGGTGCCTGAATGGATCTGAATGTGGCATGAAAATAAACTCCCTGATGAATAATGCATCTCTCTAACTCTTACCTTCCCTCCCTTGAGAGTGAGATGTTGTCACATTTGTTTTCACCTTTACATTCAGCCAGCTGAAGAAAACTGCTGGCATCTACACCTTGTGCAGTCTCTTGGAGAGGCCAGATTTGCAAATTCATGCTCCTTATGCGTGCATCATTACAAGTTGGTAGCTTTTTCTGTGAGCAACACAAACAATGGATCTCTCTTCTCCTTCTGCAAAAGTCTGGTAAGCAGAGGAATGGTAATTTAATATTTGTCCTGATTTTCAAGCAAAAAGTGTGGAGAGTTCAAAGAAGAAGAATGTTTTTTATACGTCAGCAAAATGAATGAGAGAAGACAAGACACCTTGTCAGTGAAATGTGAAGGCAAATTTTGTTGTGAAGTGTCCAAACTCTTAAGGTTTTTCTAAGTCCTTAGCTCTTGCAGAGACAGTTCCTACTCAGGTCACTGAGAATTTCTACCTGAGCACAGATTGAATGAAGTGAATAGGTTTCAGATACAGCCCCAGGAGGCTGAAACCCTTATTTCAGAATTTGGCTTGTTCTAGTACATGCAACAGAAGTTTCAAATTACTCTTTTGGGCACTTTCCTATATTTTTCCTTTTCTATAAATAGGGAGTCTATGGAACAAGATGAAAAGTGACCATCTCTTAACCCAGGGACAGGAATAGTCCAAAGGGTTGCCATACAAGTTTTTCCTATCTCCACCCTGCCAGGATAATGTACTGCCCACTGTGAAGCTACCTCTGGGCTAAAAGAGCCATGCAGCCCCCATGCTGATTTGGGAGTTTGGTCTTTCTGCTGTGGCTGCCAAAAGTGACATGAGTTAGTGCTAGGTTTGCTTTCTATTAACAGCTGTGCTGAGATCATGAGGTTTCTTAAGCTCTCAGTGTCCAACTGAAAACTTTCAGTCAGCAGTGCTGTTTTCTGATGGAATCACACTGGTGACCTAGAGGTGAAAGATGATTTCATCTGTGTTTCCACTGAAACAACTTCATGGCTCAGAGTTCATTCTAATCCATAAGTACTGTGAAAGCAGTCCTAGAAGTGAATATGAACGTGTGTGGTTGCATCTGTACACAGCAGTGTGTCTTTGAGCATCTGCACTTGAATGCAAAGATCTGAACTACTCAGAGTGAGTGATTTAGACATTTGTAATTATGGCACAGCCTGGGTTTATTAAGGCTACTCATTAATGAACTTTGAAGTATACTTGAAATGCATAGAAGTGGAGTTGAGATGAGGCAGGTTCAATTTCAAATTAATGACTGGAATCCATTAAAAGGGCAGTCACAGAAATACTGAGGATCCATAAAGTCTGTCATTACACCATATTCTGATGGAAAGCAAAAAGTTCTAAAAGTGCACATGGCAGCCATACAAGGAGTTCTGACTGAACCTCTCTTCCCACTAAACACAAGTCTAGGCTAACTGCATGAAGTAGCTGAACTGAACCCAGAACCCAGCTATTCTTACTGAAGGTAACAGGTAACAAATCTATCTACCAGGCCCACAAACAGGTATAATGGGATCATAGAATATGCTGAGTTAGAAGTATCCATCAGGATCATCAAGTCCAACTCCTGGTCCTGCAGAGAATATCGCAAGAATCACACCATGTGCATGAGAGCAGTGTCCAAACGCTTGTTGAGCTCTGTCAGGCTGGTGCTGTGACCACTTCCCTGGGGAGCCTGTTCCAGTGCCTGACCACCCTTTGGGTGATAAAACTTTTTCCTGGTACCTAACCTAAACCTTCTCTGACACAGTTTCATGCTGTTGGAGATAGATTTTTTTGCTAAAATTATTGAAAAAGTCCTGAAAATAATTTTCCAGTACATCTCAGTAAATTTCATGAGCACTCTAAAACACCAGTGAGACAGTTTCTGATGCCTTCTTCTGCCTCCTGGCTTCTCAACACTAAAATTGGAAATGGGCCCAAGTCTTGTTTTAGATGCAGACCTGGTTTATAAGTTAGTTTTGGCCTAAATCTACAGATGCATGCTCCTAAATATTTCAATCCAGGTCAGACACATGTTTTTGAAGCAAGTCTCCTGGTTCTGGCTACTGCCTGTTATTTGGTTTATGCTGCAAAAAGATCTCAGGGCACATGAGACCCCTCTCAGATGGAACTAGGCAGTAGGATGCATTCCCACTGTCAGTGATGACAGGACCTTACCTAATGTGAAGCAGAGGCATCAGGATGTCTAAGGTGATCACTGGATCCTCAGCACCACTGGTTGAGGCCAGCAGACCCACCCAGGCCCTGCAATACAGTCTGATAGAGACATGACATAGATGCTCTTGCATAGAAACATTTGAGCAGACATTAGGTACAAAGCATGTTGCTTTGTGGGGTTTACACTCTTTCTTAAAATGTGTGTGTTCATATCAAAAGAAAAGGAAACAAGCATTGCTGTTGTGAGTAGAGATCACGGCCATTGCTCAATGTAATCTTGTTTCAGACTATAAAGGGAGTATTAGAAATGCTGTTTTCATGCACTGGTGAAACAGAGAGCAGGATGTCAGCACAAATGACTCCTGCTGCATTTCCTGGGCTTGATTATGACTGTGTGTTTGTGCAAAAAATAACACAAGCAGAGGTGGGTCTGGAAGGCGCAAAGCTCTGGGTGTGGCTGCAGATCTCAAAACTGTCAGTACAGAGGTAAAAATGTGTGCGTGGTCTGCCCTGGGAGCTCAAGGGACCCTTGGGATGAGTGCCTGCCTACAGAGCAAGCCACCCCCTGGCAGCAACCAGCTGCCTGCGAGGCCTCCTGTTGTTGGAGGGGCAGCTGGCAGCGGGGCAGGGCAGCTTTGGGATTGCCTTCTCCAAGCACAGCCAGTACCTCCCAGCCTGTCTGTACAGCAGTGCTGCTGCCAGGAGCCTCTGCCTCCTCTCAAACCAGTGGTTTGAACTCCAGCAAGGAAACGTTTCCTGACCCTTCGTAAAAATGTGATTTAATCTTAACTGTTCCAGTAGGCTGGAGTCTGCAAAACACACAAGGCAGATTAAGGCTGTTAAGATACTTGTTTACTAAAGATGATTAACAATGGCTTTAGAAGTTGTATGTAAACTATGGTTTAGCAAGACTGGAATAAATATTTAGGCAATATTTTCCCGCCTTAGGTTTAGTTATGATATAGGAAATAAGGGGACCAGAAAAGCATTGGAGATGGGAAAACTAAGAAGTAAACTCTGGGTTTTCTGTTAACAGTGTTTATCATGACTGTCTTATCACAAAGGGCCAGTAGATTAATTTGCCACCTCAAACAGGATAATACAACTGTGTATAGTTCAAAGTTATTTAATATGAACACTAACACTGATTACCTTTACAACTATTTGTATTTGAAATTAAAAGCAGCAGAACTTTCCAATGACATTAAAATGATTTTGTATTAGTATGGGATAGAAAGAAATAACATTATAGAAGAAGCTTTGGCTCACACTGGGGTTGTAGGAGTGAGTGTCCATCCATACTGAAACTTATACCTGCATATGTCCTGAGATCCTCCAAAATCTCTAAAATTTTTTGGGTAGGATTTCTCTCCTAGTAGGCTGCCCACCTGCACATATCCTATATCATAGTTCTTCAGTTTTGAAATTGAATGTTTTGTCTCTCTAGCTTGTTATCCACATAATCACACAATTATTGATTTCTGTGTCACTGTTGCCCATGATTTCTGCATGCCATTAGCTCTTTTTCATTGCTCTGTGCTCATTACATTCCATGTTTACCTGTGTAAGTAAAATTCCTCTCTTCTACTGCAAGTTCCCAGTTTCTCTGTGGCGGGTTTCTCCCAGTGTCACAGTTGCCAGCCCGTGGCTAAGGGTCAAGAGGCATCAGAGCTTAACTTTCATCATATGGTAATAAAAGCGCCTTCTTTGGCCGAGTGCCTACCTGCTGCAGCTGAGCCTCTGCTGAAATGTATGCAAGACAGTCCTGGTTTAAAAAAAGCCCTGGGCACTTCTGCAGTGCACACCAATGCAGTTCTGTTAGTGCCCAGGAAGACAAGGCATCCCTGCCAGCTCCTTTGAGCCCTTTACACCCTGGTGATCAGTGTAATAATGGGCAAGCTGAGTCTCTCTTCACGCACTGTGCAGTACAGAGCAGATGACAGGATGTGCTCATTAGCTCTTTCACACTAAAAATGCCAACAAATATTTGACATGAACCATCCTTTCTCTCAATACATATGAACTTGCAGGAAAAAATAAACAAAAAACCCCACAGCCTGTCTATATTCCTTAGCCATCTTAACACAGACCTGCTGTCTGATGCCCCATCTGCTCCAGTGTGGCTGCAGTGTATCCCAACCAAAGGATTTTTCTTGGGCAAAGATATGGTATCCTCCTCAGCAGTGGAAACGAGGATAGCAATAACCTATTTTCAACTATTCAAGAAGAAAAACAAAAGAGACACAAAAGTGACAGCAGTGACACCCCTCTGTCATAAGGTCCTGAAAATTGCTGCAAACAAAGAATGAGTGAAAAATTAAAGGGTGATGGATGGTTTGCTGTTTAACATGGGGCGCTTAATCCTGCAGGAGAGACATCTTCTATATTATACTTGGCCAACACACACACACACACCCCAAGCAGCCTCAGAGGCACAGTGGGCTTGGCAGATCTCTTTGGTGGCATTGCAGTCCCTGACACTCCTCTCCCTACACGCTTTGGAATCCCGCCAGCCCCAGACACTATTTGATACATACTGGGGGTGGCAGAGAAGGTGTGTCATGAGGGAGGCAGAGTTTGGCCCTTACTGTGAGGGTGACACTTTGAGAGGTGCAGGATACCCCCCATTAAGGGGTTACACCGTTTCAGGCTCCCCAGGGCAATGGGGCTGTGCACAGACCAGATCGCCTCGGCTTAACTGGGGCTACTCTTGCACCACCCTGCAGGGCTGATTTTCCCTGAGACTGAGTGTCCCTGAAACCGCCTCATGAAAACAGATATCATCTGAATGCTGACCTGCCCCAAAAGGTATTTATGAGACTTGTGTAATTAAACATTCATAACTTCAGCTGAAATATAGAGATGAAAATGCAAGATGTAATTACAAAGTATTATTATGGTGATAGTGTGGCTAAAACTGAAGTGATCCAAGAGGGACAGCTCTCCAGACTTGCACCTTTGTGTCAAGACCTTTCACCCCTTTTCACTGAGAAGCTGGGGGGCTAAGATTGATGTATGTTGCCTTATTTCTTATGTGGCCAGCAGCACTGCTGAACAAGGGGAGTGGGATGCTCTCCTCCTGTGTTCCAGGACATGAGGACTTTCAGACTCACCAAGAACCATTAAGAGGGAAGGAAATCTTTGGAGAACCTGCCTGCTCACTGTGTGAACCACGGTTTTCATTAGCTTCATAAGTAACAGCTGAAATACAAGATGAAGACCAGAGCAGAGCCTTATCAATTAAAGTGTCATCCATAATTATGACACACACACTGTTCTCATTTGGGCTTCTCTCTCCTCTTTGGCATCCCAAACTGCTGGTAAAAAGCAAAGTCTTGAGAGCAAGAGCAGGACTTGCTTGAAGGACCTTTAGCAGAGTGTGTTGGAATAGGTGGATTAAGAGCACTTTTTCCTTGTCTGAGGGTGGAAATGCAGCTCAGAGCAGTATGCCCAAGGCAATTCTTGCATACTGGGGGTGGAACTGTCTGTACCTCTCCATCATTTCACCCTGGACAGATTTTATGTAACAATTACAATAGCAAAACAAAATGAACCTGAGTGTTGGTATCTCATCCTGCTCCAGAGGAGGAGACACTACTTTTGCTCCCAGCTCCTTTACATACTCCTCCATAGGGAAGCATCACCACAACTGTGTGAATGCTGAGGATGGTGAAGAACCCAACCACATCGGGCACCACTAGCTGCATCTGCACCAGGAAATAAAGCAGGGTATGGCATGAGCACTGACTCTAACCTCTCAGTGTCCACACGACCACATTCTGAACATGCTGACTGACATGATTTTGCCTCTTGACAGCTAGTCCCCACCAGGCAGCAGCTGGGGAGAACATAAGATGGGGAGAATGTAATCCTGTTTTGATGACTGAGAAAATTCAGCAGCACAAGCAATGAACTTGAATGAATATAGTACCTCAGTTTGCCTCAGAGTTCAAAAATGGTCTCTGGGGTGGGTTATTTATTTGTATAGAGAGCTGCTGGGAGCCTGAGCACAGAGACTGTGGCCAGAGCAGGTCTGGAGCACAGACTAGTCTCTTATCTATACAAAATGTCCTGCTAGAGCTGGAAAGAGGCTTTAATCTCATTTTGCTTTCCCTTCTGTGGGTAAACCCAAGATAGGATGCTCAAGGGCTGTCACTTTAGCCGTAGGTTTCAAGTGTCTACCCCATGGCACTGTTCCCATGAGGTCTGCATAAAACACAGGGCTCCTGCAAGAAACTGAGCCCCCTTTCTTCACAATAACTGTCATGGGTGGGAAAACAGACTGAGAGGGCACCAGCCACAGAGCAGGTGGCATGGACAGCTCTCCCCATCCCCTCCCAGCAACCTGCTGGGTGACTTTGAGATCCTGGGGTATGGCTTTTCTGTCAAGACAAGCTGAAGAGTTAACCTGGCAGGTAGGCCCAGCTTGAATTGCATGATCTGAATTCAGATTGAGTAAGTGTAATTAGATGATGAGAACCTCATGGCAGGGTGTGCCCTAGTTTCAGTCAAAGGTGGAACATTATTAAGTACCATTTACATCCAGAGAAACACCCACTTTTGAAATCGCTGATGTCAGTAACACATGCTTTGCATTTAACTCACTCAGTGGAATGGGAAGTCAGCGGCGGAACACAGGGTTTCTAATTTGCCTGCTGCCAGCACAGTGATTAATGAGTTTCAAAACACCCCATCAGCCAATTTTGATGGATACTAACCCTTTAATAGGAATCTCTGGCTGGATCCTTGTTACTCGGATTTAGTGCTCAGACCAGTTAGACCATAAATTATTTTCTCTCTGGGAAAAAGAGCAAGCTTCTCCAAGATAAGCAGCTCAGGGGTTTTGTTTCATAGAGACCAGCTGCAGGAGCAGGGAGGCAGTACATTTTGTGCTCCTTGCCAATCAACATGCAATCAGGAACAATCACTCTGCACCAGAGGCCACCCTTCTTTGGGTGGGTGGAGGAAAGGCTGGGGACAAAAAACCTCTAAACCTCAATTTAAGAAGCATGCTAAGGCAGCGAGCCCAAAATGTACACCTTCACAAAATGGATGTGTTGTAGTATATTATTAGTAATAAAAGCAATTCTGATCCATCTGCAGTATTGCAAGAGTTTATGGTTATTTGAAATGAGGCAGAGATTTGTTTTCCCCTCATGAAACTAATGGGGAAGAATATGCTGCAGTAACTGCACCTCGCTTGTTGGTTTGCTTATGTTTAATTTAACTCAGACATTAAATATAAAATGAGCAAAGAGAATTCTGTTCCCCAGAGTGAACAAGAACAGGTGGAAAAAACATTTGGGGTTTCCTGTATTTGCATATCCTCTGTTTAAAATTTTGGGCATAAATTAACTCCTGTGCACCTTGAAGAGTGTTTCTCTCTACTATTACCTCCTATTACTTGTTGCACAACCACAGCAGTTGCAAGTGCAGGATCCTCTCCAGTATCCAGATGAAGACTATGAGAAGCCAGTCCCAACTACTGCATAGGAAAAAGGTGCGAGAACTCCTGCAGTTGGCATGCATTGAATAATTATTCTAACAGAAGAATAACGTGCAAAAATATTTGATCAAATTACTTTTTATTACAGTGAAGTGGAGAACAGTGGCTGGGGCACAATGAGATTTCCACACAAGATCAGATCATCTGTCCACCCATCCCAGATGTCTGCCTCTGGCCATAACAGGAATAGCTTTAAGCCAAGTGTGCTGCTGCTCACTTAGGGCGCTGTATTGAATTATACTCATTTACAGCTCCCCAGAGGAGCTTAGTGTCTGCCTTTGGCAACAAGAGAGGAAGGAAAGAATGAACCGCTGCTGAGTTTCCACCCCTGGACAGGAGCAAACCCATCTCCTGCAACAAAGCCCCATTCTCTTACCCTGCAAATGGTTCCAGCTCCAGGTTTTGCCAGGAGACCCACCACTCCTCAGCAGCACCACCACAGAAGCAGCAGGACCATTTCTGAAATGTTTGAAACAAATACTCCTGCCCCAGTTTCATGCCCCAGATCCATGTGAGTGTGGATCACTTCCAACACCTGCAATGACACATCTTATTTATCTAATATAAAATCACTAGCTGTAGAACCATGCTGTGTAACTGTCTACTTTCCTATAACATCAGAGCACCCTGAACACTTGCTCTTGTCCCTTGGATGAGGGGCACAAGAAGTGATAGGGATCCTTGCTGTGTGTTTCTGGGGAAAACATTTGCCTCAGGCAGTAGGGCTGCTGTCTCCTCCACACCTCACTCACACGGAGGGGAGAACTGCAATAAGTGGGATTCCTTTCTGTCTGTCACAATTTCTTATTCTTCCAGCCTGGCTCAGGGGGGCTGCCTCTCATTAAAGTAATGCTGAGAGTGTGGCATGTGAGTATAAGAGTAAGGAAGGAAAAGGTGTTGTATCACCTTGTGGGTGATGCCCCATCTCTTCCACCTGCTTCACCCCATGGCAGGGCTTTAGAGGTTTCGCGTTGCCTCCAGGAGTGGGGAGTGGAGCAGAGAACAAGAGGAGGTGACAGCAGAATAACCGAGGCCTGCCTAAACTAAAGTCTGGGAAATTTCTGCATTAGGGAGAATGGTCTCTATTCTAGAGCTTCCAATAAATACTTCCCATCTCCATGTCAGTTTGTGGAGCATATCTGTAATTCCTGCTGATTTCATGCACCACAGAGCTTCTCGTAAATCTGTGCTTCCACGGGGCAGCTGGCAACAGGGATTGAGTCTGCACATGAGTCTGTGGCAGCAAACCCTTGTGCAGGGGCTGTTAATCTGCAGGATCTTTGTCACAGTTTCTTCAGACCCATTGCGACACGAAGTATCACTGCAGCAGCTACCACAGACCACGGGCTGCACTGAGCCCACCTGCAGGCGCAGAAGATGAAGCCTTTCCCCTGCCAGCTCATCAGTTATACTGTGCTGCAGTGACTGACAGTGGCAACATACTTTTGTACTCCAATGGAGATTTTGTCTCTAATGCAAATTGGGTATGTTTGTGGTGGGAGAGCACATGAGCTGGTCTTGCTGCTGCAGCCAGGTCCTGCCACTGAGACAGCAGGAGACAGGAACTATAACTGGCAGTAGGGCTCAACCAGCATCTCCCTTCTTGGGTATTGGTCCTTCTGGCCATTGGCATCAATTGTCCCCAGAGTGTCCTTGCAAGTTCCCAAATGTGGGTTGGACTTTGTGGAAATTAGAAGGTGGAAACTTTCCAAGCAATAGATCAAACTGCTGCTTATGGACAAGGTATGAGTAAGGATAAAAAGGGACTCTTCCTTGGTAATGACGTTGTCCAAGTCAATGTACTTCTCTAAACTTCACATAACAATGGGAAATGTAATGTGCTCTCCCCAGGAGCTGCTCAGGTTTGCTGCTCAGCCCTCTTCCAGTTTGGGTGTCATCCTCAAGCATGTATGGCAGATGCTGAGGAAGGACAGAGGCTTCAATTACCTTATTCCCTGCAGCCATGAGGATACAGGGGCAAAAGCTACCTGAAGTTTGGTACAAGGTTGACTTGTCAATTCCAGCTTAGGACCTCTGTTGTCCCAGGTAAATAGCACCCTTCAGAGACAGGTGCTGGTTTGGAGCACCTTGCCACAGTGTCGTGACTGGCCTCCCTCTTTCCAAACTCTATCCCAGCCGCCACTGTCCCAGCACTGGAAATTTTCCTTTAGTAAGTGGCAGGACACTCACTCTCTTAATGGCACATCAATGCTCTTCTTAGCAGGGCAGGCAGTGCAAACTCCTTTTCTTCTCAAGCCTCTTTGCAGGCCTTCCACTGTCTCCCAGCTGAAGCTGGCTGTCAAAGCCATACAGATTTGGGCCTGTGCCGTGAATTTGTGTCATATCACATGAGAACAGGCCTTGTCTGTGCCTGGCCTCACCCTACAGCTTTCCTCCAGTGCTCCAGCAAGCCAAGCTACTGAGGCAGCTCACCTAAAGCCCAGCGCCTGCAGAGTCTTTGGATGTATGCTGTGGTATGCCTGGAAAAATCAACCCAAAATTCTCCAGCTCAGAAGCAGCACAGCTGCTATGAAATACAGACCATTTAAAAGCAGGGCATTTATTTCCTGTAAGAGTCTTTTGCACATCACCTGTTTACAACTAGACTGCTCTTCACTCCTCTCTTCCCCTCAAGCCCATAGCACCGTGCCGTGATAAAACTATGAATGGGCAGAATGGAAAGGATATTGAAACTAATGGAAATGAAGCTGATTTTTCCTGGCAGTATTCAATTCTCAGCTCTGGCAGAGAGCAAGGAACAATAATTATTTCAGCTACTGAAATTCAGATAGGCAGTATGGAGCCTTGTGAGAATCAGGAATCCAGCAGCGTCTGCGATAACAGGTAAACAAGAGGAAGATGCATTGAGCTCCAGCTGCATAAAAAGCTGTCCAGGAAAGATGGCAAAGTTCACCTTTTCTCAGGATCTGCTGGAATGGATGTCAGTGCTGAGGTACTGGGCTACCTTTTAGTGTCCTCTTCATGCAATCAACATTTTTCCCTGGGTCAAGAGTTCCTTGTTACTAGTGGATCAATCAGTCCAGGTTGATCACATGCCACGTCAGCTTTGTTTAGGGCTGTTGTCAGAAGTCATAAATCACAGCCCAAATTTAGTTAATTCTCACAGTTAACAGCATTTTTCTCTCCTTCAATGGACATATTAACAGCTGAGCCATCTGCACAAAGTGTGTCAAAATACTTTTTCTCCTCTATACAAAAAGATCAGTGTTCTCCTTTTAGCAAGAGTCTGTGAAGATTAAATACTCAAATAATTTGCTAGTCAAGGTGAATTTCAAGAATGTCCCTGTCAGTAGCCCCAACCCAAATGCAGAGGTTGCTCTTCTCAGTATACCCCTTACAACAAGAAAACTCTTGTGAAAAACATTTTTTGGTTCTTATCCAAAAGCAATAAGGCACATTTCCCTTCCAACACAGGTAGCAAAAACTCCTTTTGGTTCAGTGATTTGATCTGAGTTGGCATTTTACACTTCTGCTTATCAGTTTGTATAGATTTCTCCATTTCTCCATAATAGTAAAGCAATTATATTTAGTAGATAATCACTACAATGAACTTGAAAATTTGCTCTTTGTGACCACAACAATTGCTTTCTAGTGGCTACTTGGGCCCACCTTTAAGGTCTAGCCTGGTTAAACACATCTAGCTGAAAACAGTATCCTTCTGCTTGCTCCTGTTTGTCCTATAAGGGACACATATCCCCTGATCTAGTTACATCTAACCCCTTTTTAAAGACAAAACTGCTGCAGGACACTGAAAGTACTGAGGCTGTCAACCAGAGTCTGGATGTTCCTGATACATGGAAACCTAATATGGGAGGATATGTTTCAACAAAAATAGTAGCTTTTGCAAGATAGTACTTTTCCCAAAGTTTCACCTTCTGTGTCAAGTAGCTGAAACATCCACCTCTCTGTAGACCATAGGCACCGTCTGGTTTTCCACTGTTTTTTTTGCACAGTCCTCAAAGTCCTGGCCAGCAATTGTGATAACAAAAATTAAATAATGGACCTAGATTTAAATAAGAGGTACATTTTATACAGGAAGGTAAGTACTCATGGACAAAGTTAGTCTGGAAGAATGAGTACATGGTGCAGTGGTGCCCCAGGGGGGTGGTGGCACAGCTAGGCTGGGGGTAGGAGAGTCACTGGTGACATACTCTGAAGAACAGACTAAGTAAGAGCTGAAGTCCTTCCCAAACAGAAAGGAGACTGAAAGAGAAACCCTAGCATAATTATTTCCTCACAGAATATTATTTAAGAATCATTCCCAATATCCTTTTACCTTAGAGTGTAGAGCTTCTCCCACAGGTGTTACGACTAAGGCTTATCTTGATTATTGCAACAGTAAAACACTTTTATAGAATTTTTCTGTCCCTTAGCCAGATAACTCCAGATGACTTTTTCCTGTCAAAAGTCTTGTGAAAATCTGGCTCTAAGTTAGATTTGAGTATAACCATTGTCCCAAAACACTTATTTTAAACTTGAGGTAATAAGCAACATGTCACGAATGGGAAAAAATATCTTCCTTATAAGAGCATAATACATCTTTAATATTCCCTCTAAAATGCAGTAAAGCAACTCTTCCTTACACATAAAACAGCGGTAACTCAATGCTATTCCTGTGATTAGGGTGAAATAACCCCAAGATAAGTGAATCCTAAACATGGTACTTGCCATTCACCTTAAACCCCATTGATTGTTGCTTCCAGACATACTGTTGTGTCCTACCTGGCATACATCAAAGCAAGTGACACCCACATGAACTCAAAAAGCCATTAAAATCCCACATAGTTTCCCTTCAAAGAGCATTTATGGAAATAGCAGGATCTATAAGCCATTAGAGAAAGACAAGAATAGATTCTCTTAGAGTTGTTTTTCATCCTTTTCACTTGCCAACCTCAGAGACTTTGCAGGATGCTTAAAAAGCTACAGGAACTGTGCTTAATGAATCATCTGTAAAGAAGTATAAATGTTGTTTACTATGAACCTTTCAGAGAGTTTTATCTTATTCTTCTGAACATCAGTATTGCTTTTGTATGTAAATAAATTTGTTATTTACATTGTTGGCATATCATTGTCGGCAAAATCAGAAAACAAAGCCAAACACATGTTGCTTTGCATCAGCTGCTCATCTTGATACAATAGGATGAAACTGAAGATCCTCAGTAATGTGTCTGAGAGAGAGGATGTTTCTACATTGTGTGGCTTTGTGGGGAACTTGCTCACCAGCCATGAACTGGGTCCCAGTCAGCTGCCTCTGGTCATCCTGCCCCAAGGAGAGGTATGGTCCACCATACCCTGTCCTCATTCCCCACCAAAATGCAGTTGCTTGAGCTGAAATGGTTTCAAAAGCCCCTTCAACCTGAAAGGAGGGCAGATTTGTGTTTCCTTCTGCAATTCTTCTACATGGGAGGTACTTTGCTAAATTAATCTGCTGGCAAGGTAACTGTTTAAACAAAATCCATGAAATGCCACTAATACTTTCTAAACTTGACAGAGAACTCTCATGTGGTTGTGTACTTCTGACCTTGACAGAGTGAGCATTTTGAGGCCAACTTTTCAGCCTGAAATAAAGCCTAGTCCATTGTAAGCAAAAGAAAAATAACAAAGCTTGAAGTCATTCTTCACTCCTTAGATACTCATTCCCCTATCAGCCCCTGTAGGAATGAGTTCATGAGGCCATGAGCTAGGTATGAGGAAGCCCCAGGAAAACTTGCTCTTCTTTCTCACACCATGAGCCTTTCCGACCTGACCACTCATTTCGACCCAAAAATCAGGAAAAGAGCTTCAATCAGGCAATTATCAGTCCTCTAGCACATCTGCCACATACACATCATCGATAGCCCAGGTCAGCCCCACAGGGCAACCAGTCACAGGACCCCATTGCAGTTGGCAGGATGAGGAATGCTTACACAGCACATTGACTCCAAATAGAGCTGACTGAGACAGTTTGGTAGAAATGTTTGTTCACCTAAAAAATAAACAGTTTCATATGAAAGGAAACTGTTTACAAATGAAGTCAAAATTTTTAAAGTTTCACACACACTTCCTAATCTTCCCTCCTGTGAAAAGCTTTAGGAAACTGAGGGAAATTGTTCTGTTATCTTATGAAACAAGATTTGCTAAATACCACTGACCCACATTCATTTTGCAAGAATAAAAACTGCCCTGCATGAAAGAAAACATTTTGTTTTGGGCTGGACAAAATGTTACATTGAATCTTAAACACATTTTACACAAGGCCCCTTTCAGTGACAAATCTAAAGCATTTTCATGCTGACTTGACACAAAATTGCTAATTTTTTTGCACTGTTCCAAGGATCTGGGATTCTATCTAGCAACCAGGAAACATTGAAATAATTACTGTTTTTGAGATGGCTTGGAGCTACTCCTCATACTTCAAGAAATCCCCTTGTAATAAAAACTGCTGCCAGGCAAAATTCATCAGGCTGCATTAGGAGAACTTGGGATGAATTTTGAGTATGCTTGGGTCAGATTTCAAGTTCAATCTGACAAGCCTGTGGCTGTAAACTAGCAGGAACTGTCAGCTTTGAATATATTTCCATTTGGGCTGTACAGAGTGTTGGGTCCTGTTATTCAGACACAGATTGGCAGAACTGAAGTCACAAGGGCTGAAATTTGATTTAAAACCTAAAGTTAGTCACATTTCCCCAGACTGAACTCCCTGTGGTATGACCTTATACAAATAAATACGTTAAGTGTTTCTCCTCAAAGAGAGAAAAGTCCATTGAAATAAGGCCTCTCAGCATGACACTTCTATCATTTAGTTCCTCTTTTCTATGTAGGTCATATTAAAATACACATCTACATCATTTTGAAAACATCTCAACCTCCCCCTGGGTAGCATCACTGATTCGAGTGGCACCTCTAGGTATAAACCACAAAAAGCTCTTTGTGAGATGATGGCTACACAGACACATTGTGAAAGAAGGTCTGAAAATGGTCCAGAACACTGTCAACATTTTCAGTTTCAGAAGCTTCCTTCAGCCATTGGTCTTGCTCCTACTTTTCTAAAGCAGACTAACACCCTATAGAAACAATGAAGATTGTGCATGAGTATAGATTATATACAATTAGAGAAAAAGACCCAGGTACACGTGTGGGAAAAAAACCAAAGTATATGTTACCCTGTTCAGCACAGCTCAGCAAATAGCTGATTTTTCAGATTCACAATTGAAAAAAAAAAAGAAGAGGAGAAAATTAATTCAACTGATAGCATATGGAAAATGCTCAGGGATTTTTTTCCAAGTAAAATTTTAAAAATTACTTTATTTATACTGAAAATTTGTCTATTTTTTTTATGGGGAAAAGCTATATTATGGGCCTATATAAACCTTGTTTGATTTAATCCTTTTAAAATACAATCATTAAAATGGAATTAGTTTTTAAATTAAAACTGAACTCCAGAATGAGCATCAAAATCTTTGATTAAAAAATACCAGAAGGAAATTCATTCATTTCCCCCTCTAATTCTTCATTTAAAATAAACTGGCTTGTTGTGTTGTTATTGTTGTTTTGTTGTTTTTTCCCTACTCCCCAAATTCACAATAATGGAAAAATTGTTTTGGTGAATGTATGTTTAAAAAAAATGCTAATTTTTCTTTGATCGTTTAAATACATTTCAACAAATCGTTGTGGCTGATTTTAAGTGTCCTCACCAGGCATTCAGATATGTTTGATTTATTTTTTTTTTAACATAAAGGTTTCAGGCACCCTAAGGGCCCAGCTGGACTGTCTATGGTCTGTCATAAACTATGAGTCAGATGGAAAATGGCAAGATAACAAATATCTTTTATTCCACCAAGAATACAGAATACATCCCATAGAGGAGCAAAGCTGCGATCCCAGGCAGGGAGTTCCTGCTGAGCAGGACCTCCACGTGTGAGGTGACAGCAGACTGGACCTGAGGCACCCAGGGCAGCAGAAGCTAGCCAGGCCACCCAAAAGTGCTCAGAGGAGGAGTGTAACACCTGCACCTGCACCTGCACAGCATTTTCCCCACCTGCAGGGAGGGGCACGGGCAGACAGGGCAGTGTCGGGGATGGCAGAGGAGCCTGGCACCACCTGGTGCTGCACCTGTGGTAGGACAGAAGCCACCTCCAGCCACCACTCTTGTCACAGCCCAGCTGTGAAGAGTTTTCACTCTGCCCATGCCTCCTGGGTGCAGGAGTTTCCCAGGATGGCACAAAGTTTCTCCTGGAGACTTGCCTTGTATTTACCCATCCAAGTGTGCAGTGATGGGAAGTGTTATCAGCCAGGATGAAGGAAGGGATTAGTGACCTGTGGCTGGGTGCTGGGACTGCTGCCAGAGGTGGAGCTCCACCAGCTGAAGCTTGCAGCTCCCTCCCAGCCCAGAGGGACAATCCTGTGTATGGAGATGGACCCCAGAGGGGCCACCATTCCAGCTAATGCTGAGTTACCTCTGCAGTGTAGGAGAGCTGGTTCCTCCCCTCAGACCTTAGACTGGCTCTCTGCTCTGCAGCTGAGACCTGCTGCTGCTGGAGGCCACAGACACCCCATGGCTTCTTTGGATGGGATTGGCACACTTTGTCCCATGTACAGCCCTCTGGTACAGACACAGGGACACGTGGCTTATGGGCATGAAGTTGTGCTGATGTGTGAGCCGGTGCTCAGTTCCCGAGGTAAAAAGCTCTAGGTGTCTGAAACCATGAAATTCACAGCACACGGTGTTGGCAAAATGACATTGTCACTGTCTGCCCACAGCACCCATTTTCAGATATGTTCAGAGGTTGAACAACCCAAACAAAAAAACCCACAAAAATCTCCAAAATCCAAAGCAACAACAACAATAAAAAAACCCCAAAACAAAGCAAAACAAACAAAAAACCCCACTACACCAAAAAAATCCACTTTAAAAAATAGCCAAAAATCCACTTAGATGATACTGTCTTGCAAAATAAGATGAGATGTCCCATGTTACAACAGCTGATGTGGCTTCATGTATGGGAACTTATAAATTCAGTTCATGGCCTCAAGGAATAACAAAAACGCCCATGAGGTGAAAAATGGGGTTTTCCATGCTTCTTTCTTAGCACAGTGCAGTAATTCATGTGCAGTTAAGATGTGCAGCACATGTTTCTAATTCACTTAGGTGTCAATCAGAAATAATTGCAGCAGTCAATGAAGCTATGCCAGTTAAAGAGATAAAGAAGAGCATAGCTCTCCAAGTCTCTCCAGCTTACTGTTACTGACATTATTGCAGACTCAGTGCATTTTTAGAAACATGGGGTTTGTGACATAGTTGCAATAGTTGGAATAATTTTGCATTTTTACATTTCTCTTTATTAAACAAAATCTTACATTCTAAAAATGAAACTTCCCTTGAGTTCTGCCCACTGATAGTGCCCCCATGCCAGAGAAAGCAGCTCTCTGAGTGCAGTACCACTGTTGTCTAGTTTGATTCCGTATTTACTAATTTAATTTGGGAGAGTCTGGAAGAAACCGTCTTGGATGTCATCATTGGTCCTCAGGGAAAAACCCACTCCTGACAGAGCAAATGTGTCTATTTTCAAGCAGTTCATGGCCTCCATGATCTCTGTTTCTATGTGGGCTTAACTTGATGCAGAATATGCAACTACACACTCTTTTTAGGGGTGCAGTGTGACTTGTTTAAACATGGACCATTATTAATATGTGTCAGGATACATGCACTGTAATAAATCACACTGACAAAACAGGGGAGTTACTGCAGGCCTGCAAAAAAACCCAAACTTACTCATCAGCACACCATGGTGAGCCCTTTTAAATTTGGCTTAGCATGATAAGATGGATGTGTAATTGAACTGACAGGTTCAATGTTAAGGAGGAGTTGATTCTGAAACTTGAGGAAAACTATGTATACAACACAGACCACTCTCAGGCAAGGAAACAATATTGCTGTAAAACAGCTTTTCTTCCCACACTCACAAAATGTTCACGGCCTTTAATTTTTTCTTTGTTGTCCTGATGGCCAGTATGGATTTGCATTCCAGGCACAGTCTTGGGGTATTTTATAGAGCAGGTCTACTAGCACTTCAAAAACATTTAAGTGCTGGACAGTAGCCCATTTTCACAGAACATATTTCATTTGTCCATGCCACAGTTATATATTGTCAGGAGCGCTATTATCAGCCAATAACTGCACCTCATTTCACCTCCTTGCTGCATCTTATCACAAGCCAAGTGCTGACATCCTTGCATGAATGTAACTCCTCCTGCAATGACTGATGAAAGCAAAACTGCCGAAGCTTGGCAGATGAAGATATCCATAGGATCAAATTCAGGCTGGGTTCAGGGTGATTTCAGATGATGTGAATTAAACTCAGTGATTTTAGATGATGTGAATTAAACCCATGAGAGAAATCTCTTCAGAAAAGGTGTGGCTATTTTCCAGAATATTGCACATCTTCCTAATTACAGGGCCACAGATTGCACAAAACCACCGTGCTGCACCCATCACAGGAAGTGTGATCCAGCCATTGGAACAAGGGACTACAAGTCATCATCAGAATATGAATTTCTGTACATGTGGTCTTCCATTTCCCAGGAGTCACTCACCCATCCATAAAGCAGAGGCTTTAATAAATTGTTAATAATAATCAGGCCATATAGGTTTGCAAAGCACTTTCCAGTGTCAATCTAGGAAATACTATGAATTTTGTTGACATTTTGCATTTGGAAACTATGCAGCATTCTGCTCCACAACTGAGCTGCAACCTGTGCAATGCTTTCAATGTCAGGGCACTAAATTTTTTGTGCTGTAGAAATCAGTGCTAGAGGCTGTAGGATGTAATACCCTGTGTATTTGTAAACATGCAAAACTGATGACATGGGGTTTTTCTCCATGTCTTCCCAAAGTATTGCAGAGATAGAAGAGGAAAGGTTAGAATTCTATTCTGCATGTTTTCTAACAACATGCTTTTACATTTCTTTGTCCAAGACCTTCATCACACTGGACCCACTTGAAACACAGACAGTTATTGGTCCTGCTCCTGGATCATCTGTGAGATAGCCTTGCTAGGCTGGGTTCCTGTTTTAGAAGTAGTAGGTACTTTATTTTTTTATATTTGTGTATTTGTGCTTTGCTATATGATGTTTCTATTGCCAGAAAACACACTTCAGTATAAAATGACAAAATACCATTACAACAAACCAAAAAAATTCTCATGCTCCCATTGACTAACAAGCAGCCTATTTTTTTTCCACCCTTTAGAAAACTTAATATGATTCACCCTCTGCCTTTCCTTATCAGGTTTCCCCCTTCATTCAGCTGAATACTTCTTGTTTTGCATTCTGTGCCTGTTCTTGTGCCTTATCTGTTTCCAACTTAATTGACTAGAAAAGCTCTTAAAAACATCAATGTCATTTAGATCAGACTCTGTCTCCTCTTCTTCTCCTAAACTGCAAATAAGGTGGTGTAGCATTTTCCTAATTTTGATATGGCTGTTGTAAAATCATGGCCTATGGATTGTGCAGGTTTCTGATAGCACTGCCCAGAGAGAAGCTGATGCTGTCCCCACCCAACCCATGAGCAGGACTATGACCGGTAGTCTGAGCCTGCTTATATTCCTGGGGTATAAACCCCCCTACATTTCATGGTAAGCATATAACTCTCCTATTTAATACAGATGTTTGTTGAAGATTACAAGAAATATTTAAAGACTGGAGTTCATTTGCTTCACCAAGGAGGAGGAAATGTTTTTGTTGCCAGGTTTGTTTAGCACTAGGAATAGATATGCTCTCTGTACTGAACCAGACTGGGTTGCAGCCAAGCCCAAATCTTTAAGACCTGGTTCCAGCAAGCTAGGAACACCCAGAAATGTATTGGCATCATTAAGCCTTTGATGAGGTTTCAGAAGGTGCAAGGTGAACTGTGGCATTGGCCTGTCCCCAGCCAGCTCCCTGCTGCATTTTGCAATTAGTCAAATCACAGCTGTGACTTTCTTTATTTCGCTTTGAATGAACATTTCCTTTCTCAGTGCCTAGTACACAAGGTTCTACTGAAAGAAAAATGCACCATTTAAACAATTACTCATGCCCTCCCAAACTACCTCCAGCTTTGAGCTCCTGGTTTTCTCAGGGGAAAGCTATTTTTTCTCTTTGTTCTTACACACCTTCTAGTTTCAGGATCTCGGCTTGTGGTCACAAGGAGGCTCTTAGGTCAGTCCACACTACCAAAATCCACAACCCACTCTCCCTCTGCTGATGGAGAAAGCTATTTCCTCCATGATACTTGGATGGAACCCAGCAATCTTCCTTTGCTTACCAGCCCCTCACGAGTATTGGCTAGGTGCTGAACATGGCTGGGGACAAAACCTGTTTCCCAGAGGGTCACGGATTTTCTCCAGTTCTCTCAATGGTTAGTTACACTCACGGTTAAAAAGATACACTTTGTACTCTGTTTCCAGCCATTGGTTCATGTATTGCTGCCAAATAAATATCATTTTCATGCCTGCAAAAGAAGAAAACATTTTGTCATAAAATAGCCCTTGTAGCTAAGCCTTCAAATTGTTTCTGTGACATCTTCTCCCATACTCTGTGAAGTTTTAATATTAAATCTGCCAAAAAAAGAAGTTGACACAACATCTGACAACTCTCTTAAATGACTCAGCTTCATATAGTGTGTATCCATTTACTGCTTTTTCCCTGCAGACTGTTTATTTCCCATTTTGCCTCTTCCACATTATTGCTAACAATTTTATCATCCTTATCTAGCAAGTGGCCTTATTCTTGTCAACATTTTTGTTTCTATTATATTTCTAGTTCTTCCCTTTGTCCCTTGCCTTGTGCTTTGAATAGTATCCCCCTTGCTATCTATTTTCTATGTGTGATATATTGGTTTGTTATTTCTAATTGCATTCTCTTTGCACATGAGCCAAGGAGGTCTGTTAACCAGAGCTCTCCTCTCTCTGGAGTGTGAAAGTGTGGCTTTCTGGCCAGCTAATTAGTTCCCTTAAAGGATTCCCGTTTCCCGCTCTACACCTTTCCTCCCAATTAATTTTACTGGCAATTTTCTTTAACTTTGGGAAATTAGCCCTTTTGAAGAATCAAACAGCAACCATCTTTTGTCTGCCACAGTGAATGCATTCAGGTCATGATCACTGATCCCTAGGCAACCAGTGCTTCCAGACAAGTGATTAATTCATCTTCACCCATCCTAATGAGATCCAGAAGAGGGTTATCTCATGGTGACTGCAATACCTTTCCTGAGATATGTGGAAATTGTCTCCTGTAATGTTGACATTAATAGTGTCTTACTCTGGGCTGCACGGAAGGTGTCAGCAGCCTCGTCACACCAAAGCATGTGCCCTTCATTAGTTAATGCCTCCCCACTGCAGTGCATGGGAAAATCCTGCAGAGAGGTTGGGTTTTATCACAAGCACAATACACTGGATTTCCAGCTGAAAGCAACACCCAGCCCCACAGCTGGTGACCAAGGCTGTATTTGCAGCTGACGAGTTGGTAGGTGAGTGCAGCAGTGGTGAGCTGGTGCTGGGCACGGTTCACTGGCTGCCTAAGTCACTCTGAAGCTCAGGCACTTCTCCAGATGTCACACACTTCACTTCCAGTAATTAGATCACTGTGACAATTTGGTACAAGAGGCTGAGCCTGTGCAGCCTGTCTCAGCTCCAGGAATTCAGCTTCCAGAGTCCCCCAGTGACACCCTTCCTGTCCCACAGCACAGCCACCAATGCCCTCAGCTTGTCCCTGAGAAGTCATGGTCCAAGCAGGACTCTGAAAATCAGTTTTACTAGAGGAATGGAGTCCCTGCAAGGTTTTTAGCCCTTCATCAGGACAGGGCAATGCATTTTCATCCAACTATTAATAAAATAATCTCAGCATGTGAAGCCGTGAGGATTTCCATCCACACATTTTTACACTTTGCATCATCATCAGGTTGGTATTTTTCTTTAAGATGTGCACCGCTAGCAGCTAACTTTTCTCCCCCCTCCCCTTTTACCACTATGCATTTAAAGCATGTCCTGGCATTGAATTACTTGTGCTCAGCAGAATGGTGGCTCAGTCCTTCTGAAAAACAGAGTTCTTTTCAACCTGTTCAGCAGGAAGCCTATCTCCACTCCTTAGCCCATTCCAGGGGGAAGAGAGGTTGTGAATAATTTATTAAAATATTCCTTTTCCTTCCACCAACACACTGATTCACAAGAGATAAAAATCTCCTCCTACTTGACTCTGAGGTTCTCTTCAGCCTCCAAGAGTTAAATCAGCACTGATCACAAAAGGCTCATACCTCTTCCAGCTGCAGAGGTAATTTGGGTGTCCTGCTGACACTGGGAAGGTGAGGTTTTAATGCCAGCAGCTGTAGGTGTTCTGGTATGGGCTTTCTGCCCTACGCTGGTGAGGGTGCCCTGGGCACAGTGGCAGCAGCAACTTCTTCTGGCTCTGGAATGCAGGGGATGCAGAGGATGCAGGGGATGCATGGAAGGAGTCATGCCATTACCACCTGAGGCACTGATAGTCTGAACATGTGCTCACATTTGGTAACAAAACAAATATCTGTCTATTCCAACCAGAGGGATGGAAGATAAGTGGATTGCAAGTGGTGGTTATGAAGAGGCAGTGGTGACATTAGTAAAGACTGTTAGGATTTCTGGAGGTCCTTGTTTTGTTCCAGAGCATGCATAAGCTTGGGCAAGTACTTAACTCTTCCTGTCACCCTATTTATCTCTCTATCCTAAACCTCAGTCCCTCAGGGCATGGGGGGATCTGGTTTTGGTAAGTTTTGTGGGATCGTTTTTACATATTTAATTGTTGCAAGCAGGGAAGAAAGAAACTCGTGGGGCCTGTTTGTGTGTAGAAGCGTTTTCTGAAGTATCTGCCTTAGAAAACAAGGCACAAGGCCAACACATTCAAGCAAAAGTGAACATCTCTTCCTTTATGTAGGAAGAGATGCAAGCAGCTGTCTCAGATGATATTTTTCTCTCCTTTGAAGCCTTTTCAAGAAAGACAAAAGAGAATTGGAGGCTTATTATAAATTAGGTTCAGCTCTGTGTCCATTGCTGTTAGTGTCACATCTCCTAAGGAATGCTTAAAGAAAGAATATAAGAACAGGACAGATGTGCAGAGCTAGAGCCTGGATTTTTCATCCTCATGCCCAGTGACCTGCATCTTCAATACTTCAGGAGTGGCAAATACTATCCTTGTACTTGGTAATCCACACTACACTCACCTTCTGTGAGTTTGTCTAATTTTTTTGTTGCCAAGGACATTATGAAGCGACTGAGGTGATGAGTTCCACAAATGTCCCATTTAAGTGACCTGATGATTTTACAGACTCTTGTAATGTTCTCCTGAAGCCACCCCTTTTCTAGGCTAGGAGTCCCCTCATACTTAATGTGTCTTCACACATCCTTTTCATACACTGAATCGTCTCACCTTCTCTTACTGCAATCTTCCCTTTTCTGCCATGGCTGATGGGGCCATCAGATGTACACACAGTTTAAAAAATGTAAGTACACCCTGTATTTATTCAGGAGAATAAAAATGGATCATGATTTCTTATCTCTTTCCTTATGCTCTATTTACTTTCTTGACCTCTCCAAATATCGAGCTGCCATTTCAGGAGTGCGCTCTCCCAGTCCTTGAGATCTCACTCTTGAAAGGTAGAAATAGTCTGTAGTCAATTGTCAGGCACATGGAATTAAGCTTCTGCAGTCTTCCCTGAGCACTAATTTACATTTATCAGCACTGAATGTAGTGTCTGTATATATTTTAGCACTGTAAAGGAAGAAGTGGCTGTGTAAAAAAAAGCACATCTGCCAAACCAAGCAAAAGTCAGGTGAGAATCCCTAAACATCCAACCTGTCTTAAACATCACAGCCACGTGTCTGGGCTTACCCTTCTGCATGGTGACAAATTTTGTCAGAACACAAACAGAGCCTGGGGTTGCCAAGCTCGGGCTCCTGCCCTGCATGAACTTCTTGGCTGCCAGCAATTAGAATCACATGCAGAGCCAGCAGTCTCTGAGGCACATCCCAGCAGCCTGCACTGTGACCAGGAGGTGTCTGGGCTAGCCATTGCAACACACTGAGGAAAAGCCTGCTTCTTAAATCATACCCCTCTTAGGAGTTCAGACATCTATTTCCAGACTGCAGGGAAGTCAATCTGTCAGACCAGGATTCACAGTCTGCAATTCTCGTTTGCATTAGATAGCTAAGCAACCCTTCCAATAGGACAGCTGGGGGAGGCATGGAGGAGGAGTGCCAGTCTTTTCTGTAGAAATATGGCTGGGGCAGAGCGCCCACACCTCACTTCAAACAGGGGAAGAGCAATACACCACCCATGCAGTCAGCAGGAGCCATGGATTCAGTCTATCTCCAGCCTGGGAGGGTGAACCCAGCCCCATGATCACCAATGTTGAGCTCAGTCCAAGAAAGGATCATCCCTCAGTCTTCCAGGTGGGGGCTGACATCACCATCTGTCTTTCACAGTGACTGGCATTTTTTCTTCTCCAGGCTTCTTCTTCAGGAGTTTTATGAGTCAAATTAGACTCATAAAAATCTTTTCTTGCCTTATAATGAGTTTGTACATTTCCAGGTCAGAAACTTTCTCTCTTGCATAATGTTCAGCAGGAATGATGAGCAGTCTGTTCATAGTTACTGTTAAAATTATATCATCGGAACTTCTATTATATCTTGGCAAAGTATTTTCTCCTCTTTGAGTACAAAAAGATGTGATTAACTGCTGCCTTTCCGCACTTGGATTGAAAGGCTTTGAGGGCTTTGTCAGTAGTTAACATAATTCACAAAAACCGGAATACAACCTTGAGGCTAAATGTGGCCCATTGAATTCCACAATGGGGCAATGGTTTGATCAGGGCACAGCAAAGCATGCCAGAAGCACAAGCTTTTGTGGGCCACAGCTCCAATGGAAAGACTAAATCAGTCACAATCTGCTCTATTTTATGTAAAATAGGTGCAGACCTCAAGCTCCAGGCAAGTCCCCACTGAAGCCTTTGGCTGGACAATGTTTAGGCATCTTTGTGTAAGTGTTAATTGCCAGCTGTTGGTGACTGGAAAGTCGCCAGGGACAGAGTGACTGCAGCAGTGTTTCTGGCTAAAATACAGCTTTTGCAGAATAATAATCTCAAATCTATTTAGCTCCTTGCAACAGACACATCTGTACTTGTAAGTTCCTCTGTCTAGAGCATCTGCACACAGAGATGACCTTAAAACAGCATTATAAATACAGTATATGTGACATTCAGACTGCTTATTCCATCCTCACAGTGGGAGGCAATGATAAATAGCAGCTATCTCCACAGCAGCAATTTATGATAGCTTGACACATTCACATTCATTGCCCCTCATATTTGATTTGCAACAAATCTGGATACAGAACACCAAGGTTTCTGAATAAGACTGTAGGATCACATACAGTCCTATATGCTTCAGTGTTTTAAATAATAATGTAACCATTTCAGCTCTTTAATGTCTGGGATATTTGCAATATTGTCAACTGCAGATTTTCTAATACTGAGGATGTTTGCAGACATTCAGCCCCACAAATATATGACAGGTTACATAGTATTTTACTCTTAGAGAGAGCACAAAACCCGAAGGCCAGCATTTTCGACTGTGAGTTTCTACAGACAGTAGAAAGTTGGTGATAGAATTCTTAAAATTAGTTGTCTGTGTGAGAAAATATTACCTTCAGAAACACTCCATGGAAAGTTAAGGAGGCACTGCCAGACTGCAGAAAGAGAGAGCAGCACACATTCCATAGAAAAATTCAACCTGAGGAGGATGTCCTGATGTCTGCAGCACAAGACTGAGTGGAAGGCCCCTAACTCTCATGCCAAGAAATTACCATTGGCTTTGAAGATAGTGATTTATTTGTGGAACTTCCTCACCATCCTTGCAAACAAATAAAAAGCTAATTCACAAAACCCATCATCATGCCTCTAAGCTGCTGCTCATTCTGATGTTTCAACTCTCACCATACGTCTTTATACCTCTCGGATTCTCTGCCATTTGGTTTCTCAGTGACCTTACCCCTCTAGCTCTTACACCCAAGAGCATGCCCACAGAAGTGCCCCTGCCTGGTCTTGGCTCTGGAAGGCTCAGGCTATTTTTGCTGCTACTGGAGAAAGGAAGTCTGCTCTATCAGCTGACCTGATAGATGCAATGTCTGATCTTCCACACTGCTCCACATCCAAGCTTGAAAGCTTGATGCCTCCTTTTCCTTTGCTGCCATGTGTGTCTGGGTCTGCTCTTATCCAATACAGTTCCATGATACCAGGTCTAAAGGGAGCCCCATCGTCCAGGAGGATGCTTAGGCTAAGCCTTCGCTCTCTTAAAGACACATTTGTGTTCAATTTGAATTTATTTTTTTGATCTCAGGCCACCATCTGTCAGTGAAGGATGAGGAATTTCCTTCAGTCTGGTCCTTTCAAAGGCACCAAGGTGCAGTATTTCACATTCCCCTGAGCAGCAAATGCATGCTAGAGAGTGTAAAACTCTGATCACTTTATGGAGTGGCCACTGTATGCTCTCAGTTGCCACAAACTGCTGTGGCCAGAGTTTTGGTGACCAGCAATAATGTAAATTTTCATGTTGTCACAGGGCACAAAAATGATGGAGGAGAGATTGACTGTGTTGGACTCTGCTTAAATAAAAAGGTGCAAATTCTGTTCTGTTCCTTTTATAACCTGAGACCTCTTTTCTCACAGAATCCTGGCAGGTAATGATCATTCCCCTCAGCACCCAGCATTGCCTGTGCAGCATAGCTTCTGCTTCTGTCTGGGGAGGTGAGCCAAACCAGGGGCTTCTCTCCTCTCCTTTGTAAGGAATTATCCACTCTCCCTCCTCTGCTGTCTGTCTGTTTTAGCCAGCATCACAGCAGAGTGTTTGTCTGATTTTACATGTAAGCACATAGCACACAGACTGGTTTCAGCTGGGGCTTCGATGTGGGGCTTCAACATGAAAATAGAATAAAAATAAAACGCCAATAAAGCATAGGTGTGCAGGCACACAATTCTGCCACACAAGTGCTCGAGCTGTCATTGGAGCTGCATGTCAGGCTGCACAGATTTTCCATTACAATCTGCTCTTTTGCCACTGCCTCTCAACTCATGAAATTTCCAGTTCTATTTCAACTCTTACCATGACTATTAGTTTTGAAAGCCAAATAAAAAATCCTCACCCATATTAAAAAAACCACAAAACACCAAAAAAAAACCTCCAGGAGGGTGCTTTGGTTTTTTCCCCCAGCAATTTTGCTGATTCCTATAACTCATCACAGAGAAGAAACTCCTTATAGCTCAAAGGTATGCTTTAACAAAAGTGTGATGGCTATTAGGCAACAAAATAGCTGTTCTCAATTGGAGTGGTTGTTCATAAAATCCATTATCCATAGCTCCCTTTAACCAGGCATGTTTCCATGAGTGGTGTGAGGATTTTGATGCTAGCAATTTAGACACAGTGGAGCAAACTCCTACTGCTGTAAAGATTTTTAGCAACTCCCTTAGCACCTTCATTGGCTCTGCTAAGCAGTTAAATGCAATTTAATCCAAATGGCCCAGCAATTCAGATGTGAACCTTCCATAAGCAAAGGCTGTTCTGTGACTTATGCTGCTCCTGGTGGGAACATACGATGCAATACTTCAAAATGATTCAGAAACCATTTAGAAGAGAGAGTTGTATTTTTTGCCTTTAGTCCCTGAGGATGACAGTGGTGCTGCGTGGCTACATGACACATTAGTCTGAACTTCACTTTTCATTTAGAGCCAATGCAAGCTTTAAGCTGAGCAGAGATTTAAGCAATTTCTTTTCAGACAGCTTTCCGTAGGAGCAAAGACGAATATTTAATACTTGCCAACACTGTATTGTAGACACATGCAGAACATGCAATATAGATGAATAAAGGTTGAGCATTGGCCAACAGTATAATTTTCAACAAAAAGAGCCATTTCAGAAAAATTCCTTTAGAAAAATAAATATTATTTTTAAATTTTTTGTGTGTGGGGGGGGGGGGGTTGGATTTTTTTTTTTTACCAACAGAAATGTCTTTCGAAAAATCAGTCTGTGGAGGTTTTTTGATTCAAATTGGACTGATCTGAACTTTAGAGCTAAGCTGATCAGTGAATTCATTAGCATTAGGTGTAGGTATCACTGTCCCTTGAGAGCTAGCATGTATGAGCCAGATTTCTAGCCAAATAAACTCCACTATTTCAGCAGGTTGGCCTCTTCAGAAAGTGGGTAACAATGGAAACAAGGCAGAGATTTTAAGGAATCTTAACTAGTGTGTGGCCCAGCAGCAGAAGGAATGAAAGAAAGGGCATTTAATAGCTGTATCTTCTGCTCTGTATTTAGAAAAAGACAGACACCACAGTGATTTTTTAACCTGCATAGAATACCTTTTATTCCAAAAGTTACCAAGGAAAATGTTAAACAGCAGTTATTCTCACTGGGCTTCTAAAATCCAGAAAACTTGTAATCTACAGCTTCAGAAGAGCTGATGAATGGCTCTCTGCATAAGTAATGTCAATTTTCAATGCATCTTCAAACACTGGGGAAGATCCGTGGCACTGGCAGGAATCCAGAAATGTGGAAATATTAAAAAAGGCAAATAAAATGATCCCGTGGTACCAGGCCTGTGAAACTGAACTGATCTTTTGCAGAAGGATCAAATAGGTGATAGTGAATTTCATTTCCTAAGGAAAGAAAAAGAAAGAAGGAAAGAAGGAAAGAAGGAAAGAAGGAAAGAAGGAAAGAAGGAAAGAAGGAAAGAAGGAAAGAAAGAAAGAAGGAAAGAAAGAAGGAAAGAAAGAAGGAAAGAAAGAAGGAAAGAAAGAAGGAAAGAAAGAAGGAAAGAAAGAAGGAAAGAAAGAAGGAAAGAAAGAAGGAAAGAAAGAAGGAAAGAAAGAAGGAAAGAAAGAAGGAAAGAAAGAAGGAAAGAAAGAAGGAAAGAAAGAAGGAAAGAAAGAAGGAAAGAAAGAAGGAAAGAAAGAAGGAAAGAAAGAAGGAAAGAAAGAAGGAAAGAAAGAAGGAAAGAAAGAAGGAAAGAAAGAAGGAAAGAAAGAAGGAAAGAAAGAAGGAAAGAAAGAAGGAAAGAAAGAAGGAAAGAAAGAAGGAAAGAAAGAAGGAAAGAAAGAAGGAAAGAAAGAAGGAAAGAAAGAAGGAAAGAAAGAAGGAAAGAAAGAAGGAAAGAAAGAAGGAAAGAAAGAAGGAAAGAAAGAAGGAAAGAAAGAAGGAAAGAAAGAAGGAAAGAAAGAAGGAAAGAAAGAAGGAAAGAAAGAAGGAAAGAAAGAAGGAAAGAAAGAAGGAAAGAAAGAAGGAAAGAAAGAAGGAAAGAAAGAAGGAAAGAAAGAAGGAAAGAAAGAAGGAAAGAAAGAAGGAAAGAAAGAAGGAAAGAAAGAAGGAAAGAAGGAAAGAAGGAAAGAAGGAAAGAAAGAAAGAAAGAAAGAAAGAAAGAAAGAAAGAAAGAAAGAAAGAAAGAAAGAAAGAAAGAAAGAAAGAAAGAAAGAAAGAGAAAAGAAAGAAAGAAAGAAAGAAAAATGGTGCAATTAGTACAAACTCATACAGGTCTAAAAAAAATTTAAAATGTGAATTTTTACTTTAAAAATCAGTTAAATTCCAACTAATAACAAATAAAGTTGAAATAAAAGTGTTCTGAAAGATGTTTTGGTGCTACCTCTTTGCATTTTGAGTAAGAAACTAGGAAGGCACAAAATCCTTGTGATAGATGAAAGAGTTAATTTGGAGATCTGAAAAGGCAGTTTTAGACGGAGAGGGGGTTTACACAGAGGCCAGGACTGGAAGATGTTCCATGAATCTTAGTTTTTGTACACGTGCTATTCAAAACAATTGCCACTGATCTGGAAGAAAATGTAGAATAATCTCTGGCAATCTAAATGAAACAGTAAAAGCCTCAAATTGTGGTAACAAGAGACTGATTTGTATCACCTGTACACTGGATGCAAGGAAAAGGTACCTGCCAAAATATTACAAGCTATAAATTTCTACATATACTGGAAAAGAGCACAAGTTGTATTTACATAATAACACTGTATTTAAATATGTATTTAAATACTCATGATGTATTGCATGAACATAGAAAATAACATTGAAAGCCTTTTCAGCTATAGTTTAGGTAACAGTGTGGGAACAAGAAGGGAAGCAGAATGCATCCCTGATATGTATCTGAAGTCTTCAAGGTGATTTACATATTGCAAGGGCAAAGATGAAAGGTTTTCTTCCTCTGTGGTTGCTGGATCATTCTTAAATATTGTAGCATATACTCCCTGGAGAGGGGGGAACATCTACCCCAAGCCATTGCTGACACAAAGAATAGTAAACATTGTCTTTTGATATACAGAATAACAATTAGGACTAGATACTTATGTTATTGTACCCTTCTGTGGTGTACTCAGTGCAAGGATAATATGAACCAAAGGCACTAGAGAGAAGCCAGAGGTTGGAAAACACAGCAGAAGTACAGAGGAGCTCTGATGGTTAATTTTAACAACGCAAATTTTAAGAGATGAATTAATCATAGCATCTATTTGAGGAACAGAAATTGGAAATAGGACTCTTCAGATAAAGATGTAACTGGATCTAACAGCTGGAAGTTGAAGCTGACAAATTCAGTCTAGAAATAAAACGTATTTTTAATAGTAAGCAGCAAGCAAAGCAACAATCAGCTAACACTTTTGGTGGCTGCTCCATCATCGGAAAGAATGAGCTAAGAGTTGTCATTTTTGAATGTCTATTTATAAAAAAGACAGCAGGAAATAATTCAGAGAAGACCTGTGGTTTAAATTATACTGGAGCTCAGAGCAGATGGTCACAGCAATCACATCCAACTACATAATCTATGACCAATCAAGAAATTTAGCTACTGTGGTCAAAGGCTAGCGAGATGGTAACAGTGAAATGGATTACCGAGGAGGCCCACATGGATGTGTCCCCTTTAGCAGAAGGCAGATATGCAGAGGAGGCAAATGGGCAATTGTGCTGAAAACCGGGAGTTTAGGAAGGTAAAGAGTGATTGCCTAAATGAATATCTCGGATAGTTGAGACACCATGGTGGGGGAAGCCCAGAGACTGTGCTGTGGGGTGAGGGAGCACCATGGACAGGGTGAGAGTCACGGTCAGGCAGGGAAGAAGGAGGCATGCAGAGGAAGTTCATGTGGCAACCCAAAGAGGTATCCACTGCCCGTGGGGCAGAGGCCAGCTATGATGGGGCAGCTGCTTGCCTGCTCCTTGAAGAGGGGAAAGCCTGCCAGAAAAGGCAAAGCTGGGAATTGGGGATGTCATGGAAAGGTTCAAGTGGCAGAGGATGAAGGCCAAGCACAATGCCTGGGGGGACGTCTGGGTCATGCACGGTGGATTGGATCTAACAGCTCAGAGGAAGGCCAAGGATGAAGCAAAAGACACAAATTGTTGCAGTCAGCTCCCTCTGAAACAGCCTTAATGAGCTGAAATGCAACATATGAATAGTCAAATCTGAAAGGATGACAGTGTAAAATTGCTTCGGCTCTTAAAATTTCCAAGTGCTTTTATTTATTCAAAATTACCATGACATCACCTTCTCCCTCAGAGAGAGAACTCACATAATTGCTGTTTACTGATTCAAGGCCTTTCAGGGTAATTTCTGAGGCTGTCTACTTCTAGGATGAAAGGCAATTATCATTTCCTTTGTCTTATAATGCAGTCACAATAAAATCTAGAGAGAAGCACTGCATGAGGTTACTTCTGTACAACAACAGTGCATGGGGCAAGGCTGGACCCTCATATGGAAGCCATCCAGCTCCAAATCTTCCTTCCTAGAGGAGAGAGGTCAGCCAGGGTTTAGGGCTAGGAAAGGAATGGGAGCAGGGAATCTGAGACAGGGCGTGAGAGGAGAGGAACAGAGGTAGAAAATGGCAAATCTTATTTTCTCCTAGAGCAAGCCTTAAATTGGTCCCTAAGCATAAAGCAATATTAAATTGTGAAATGTTTAGCATTATTTTCCCAATATATGCAAACCTTCAGCACCTAAAAGCCAGTCATTAAAATAGCTCTCATTTGAGTGTGAGGCGCAGGTTTTACCTATTCTGAGATTTGATGTGGTGCTACATCTTATAATGTCTAGTTTCCTCAAGCCTGGAAATAATGTATAACATCTCGAAGGACCAACACATCATGACTTATAAGGTGAGTGCCTCACTGTAATTAATTTTTATTAGGATATAAAATATATATTCTGACAAAATATTAGGCTAATGATATTAAAATCCTAACTGCTCCAAAAGGGAAACATAGCAGACCAATATAAAATCCACATGATATAAAAAAGAGACTGATATGTAAATCTTGGTCTTAGAAGTTAACAGCTTTATGCTAAGCTGGTCGTAACTTCAGTGTTATAAAAATTATTATTAAAAAAAAGAACTTCAGAACTATTAAATTAATCAAAAAACACCTTAATGCTGTTATTCTGTCCTACTGTTAATATAAACTGCCTGTAGCTTGTGGATGTGACCCAGCCTGTCTTGACCGCTCCATCAAATGAAACAAGCCAAAAAAAGTAACAGATAGTTAAACAACTTCCTGTCTAATTCCTAGCCCCTTTTGCAGCAACCATCACTGAAGCTCATGCCTTGGCAAAGGATGCTTCCCAGTTCTGGGCAGCTCTGCTGGGGTCACACAGGTATCAGCAAGTTTTTCTACACTTTCCTACGTAAAGCAAGGTCCTGCTGGTATGACTCAGAGAGAGCAGCATTTCTTTGAAGGCCTAGATTATTTCCCCAACTTTTTGTATTTCTCAGATTTTAAGGAGGTCAGGTAGGGACAGACAGCACAGCAGTCTTGACTTTTGTAATGTCAGTGCTTATTCTGCTCACAGCTTGGGCAATCATTTGTAACATGCTCACCGAAAGACTCTGGCTGACGTAGAAATTTCTCCCTAATTTTAGAAAGAGAATTTCACAACTCCTTTCCTACATCGAGGAAGGAATTTACTCTGATGGCTGCAATGCCGTTTTTATGCATCATTCAAGGTACTGCATGTCTCTGGCTCCAAGGAGAAAACCTTCTCCAGGATAAATCAGCACTGCCGACTGCACTTTCCCCTCTCCCTGAGTGTTCTGGGTTTGGATGCTGGTTGTGTGCATCTGGGGCTGCTGGCCCCACTCTGTGGGGTGGGAATATCCCTGGTCTCTGCCAGCCCTCCTTGGCCAGCAGAGCATGCAGAGCTGTCACAGGGATAAAGCAAGGGAAAGGTTGGGTTGAGGAACTTGTTTATTCCAGCATCAAGAGCTGCAGAGCCAGCCAGGGTAACAAGCATGTCCCATTCTCTCCTGGGTGAGCCAGCCAAATACCTGGTGTCGGCTTCTGCTCAAATACTTGTTTGTTCATTAGAAGATTTGCTTTTGACACAAATCTTTGGTGTAGATCTGTGGGGTTTTTATCTGCTTTTTTTTCTGTTAGGGCCAGGATTAAATGCCCGAGAGACACAGTTTTCATGTTCAGACTCAATTGTTTATTAATTCTTATCTGTAGTACAGTCTCACGAGTTGTGAGTTCTAGCTAACAAGGTGAAAAATGGCTCTCTCCAGCTCTTTGCAAGGTCTTTTAAGCATAATTTGTCCAATAACAAGATGACACCTATATTATTTTTACTTTTAACCCAATAACTTAACACCCATGGTCCGCAATGTGGACCTTTTCACCCAATTAGAAGGCGCCACCCAAACCCATGAAGAAGAAGGTGAAAGAAGAAGAACCTAGCCAACACCCTAAATCCTCCATCTTGCTTTATATATATTACTATATATTAAAACCTTAAGTCCAAAGTTTTGCACCCTGTGACATTACACACTTCTACTCAAGCTACACACCCATAATCCCAGTGCTATCACTCAATTTTGGCCTGTTCCACGGCCTTAGGTCAAATGTAGTCCTCGCTTGAAGGTCAGTGCCTTTTAGCACAGAGAGCCTAAAATCCTCAGCTTCCAGGGTTCCAACATAGATCTGCTCAGATAAATGAAATATAGACTGGCTCTGGATGTAGCAGACCCAGGTCCCAGATCTGCACCAGGCAGGTGAGAAGCTTGAAGCTGCAACTCTCACACCCCAGCTGAGCACTCCCACTCCGGTGAATGGCTAGGCCAGCCACAAGATGCTCCCATGCTGCCAGCAGAGTCCTTCAAACACCACAACTCACTGCCTAGCAGTTACCAACCTCATGCAATGGGGACTGGGCAGGCTCCCTCCAGGCATGGGACCCTGTTTCTCTTCTGCCAGGCTGGGCACACAGCTGTCCCTGCCTCTGCTCCTGCAAGTATCTCCACAAAAACTTGTGTTACTTGCTAATCTCAAGGCATCCACAGTGGAAAGCCACGAGGCTTTGTCTGCATCTGGACAGTATAGCTTGGGCCCATCTTTATTCAGCCCTGCTGCAGTATGACTCAGAGAGAGGCAAGGCAGAGTACTGATGCAGACATACTCATCCACACAATCATTTTGTAAAATAACAGTTCATATCTTGTCCTCTGAGAACTAACCCTTGGAGCAAAAGTAAACATGATTTTCAGCCTCTTGCTCATTGTCAGCTCTTTTCTTTCCTGTGTAGAGCAGCCAAGTATGAGCCTCCATGGCTGGCAGTAGTACAGTAGAGGTCCTTCCAGTCCCCTTTCTTCCAAGATGGGATGCTGCTGGGATATGAGCTTTCACCATATGAGGGATTGCCTTCATATGCCTCCAAGTCAAATCCTCCTGGCAAGCCAGTGCCCCAGCACACACTGCAGCCCAGCATGCTCAATCTTTTGCAGAGCAGTGGTATTAACAATTCCAGAAGTGTTATGGGGCTTTTCCTTTCATCCCTGCTGGGACAAGCAGGATGGAGGTCGTGGCAAGTCACTCCATTTCCCCAAGCTGTCGGCATTTCAAAATGTCATAGGCATTTTTGACTTGGTGCACAACTCTGAATCAACTGAAGACCTTTTCCTCCCCGCTTCTAAGCAATTTTTTTGGAGGGGGGCATGGCTTTTCAGATGAATCTGTTATCTCTTGCCAGTATTTTTCCACTGGCTTCCTTCATTACCTTACTGGTGGTCTGTTTTGAAACTGCACAGACATTATCAGCTTCAGGGGAGACGAGTCCTTTTGAAGGCTGTTGCAAGGAGCACTGAAGGCATCTTTTGAGATGCCAGTGCACAGGGCCTGGAATGTGACTCAGCCCTTCATTTCTGCTCCAGCCGAGCTCTTAAATATTGCAGAGTTCCTCTGGTTGCCAAAGGGGAAGAAAATAATTCACTAGCTCATGTGAGTCTTGAGGACCCTGTCCTTGATGCTGCACCCTCCCAGGAGCTCACATTCAATGCCCACCACTGCCACTCACCAGCTCTGCCTCTCCTCTAAAGAGCACTTTGAAGATACTGCCTCTTTACTACACCAGCAATCCCCTAACCTAAAACACCTTTTCGCCCACCAAATTAAATGTGCTGGAAAAGACATCTATCTCCGTGTTAATATCACCTCTCAGAAGTAAATTGCCAGTAGAATTGATGCTCTGAGGTGCTCTTTGTAGCAGCTGAATCCCTGGTCCACGTGGGGAAGAGCCAGAGTCTTCCCAAATATTCACTCCCAGACTCCACTGAAGCACAGCCAAAGGGCCTCACCACTCCATAGCCTGTAGCTCCATTTTTGTTGAGTTATGCAACAATAGAAACCCAACAATATCATGAGTTGCCCCAGCAGAAGAAGGTTTGCCAAAGAGCCATACCAGGGGTGATGGCTGTTTCCTGGCACCATTCTGGCACTCTTTCCCATAGCATTTGCTCTGGGCTGCTGTCAGAAGCAGAGTAAGAAGGCAAACTTTTGCTCTAACCCAAACAGCCTTTTTTACCTTCTGATATTAACAGGGTATCTTTCCACAAATTGGGATGCCCAAATCCAGCAGGCATTGGCACTCTCCAGGCAGCAATTACTGCATTTTTTAATGCCCTCTATTGTGCTGTTTCTCCCCAGGTAAAGGATAAATTTTTGCAGCTCTGTTTTTGTTGTAGTTGGTGATTGTGTTTTAAACTGTGTATGAACTGTGTTTAAAAAACAATGCAGAAAATAATACTGAATTTTTGAAGTAATGCTGCTATTTCAGGTAGCAAAAACCTTGGCTTAGAAATCAATGTCATTTATGCATCTTTGCCATGTAACTGTAACCTTTGTTCAGTTACACCTAACATCAGGGAGTGAAAGCTTTGTCCCTGGCACCAGCAAAGCCACCAGAGTAATGGTGTTTTCCTCTCTTTGGAAGAGCTCATCTTTTCATCTTCTTTTTCCTTTAGGAATTATCTTTGATTCCCTTCATCTTTCTTCTCTTACCCTTTGCTGCAGGTTGCTTCCAATCTGCTTGTACTACAACTCTTTTTCTGCTACTTAATCTTCTGCATACTCCTCGCTCCCCTCTGCTTTCTGCTCCTCTGCCTCTGACTGCCAGACACCCGCTTCTGCCCAAAGTGTGGGCACAGGGGCAGGTCCCACAGCTCATGTGGGAAGGGGACTTCGGTGGCCAGTGTACCCATGATCACAGCAGAGGAGCCAGTCATGGGCAGCTGCAGGGCATGGAAAATTGCATATCATGGTGCAGGAAATCCAGGTGTGATGTGGGGGTCAGTCTCACCTGGCCTGCCTGGAGACACCTCACCAAATCCACAGAAGATTTTCACCAGTACTGCTGGTAACATTTTTTCCTTTATTTCTCTTTTTCCCAGGCCCTTCATCTGTAGAATTTCACATCAGGTGGGAGAAGGTGAGTTTTGTGGAGATATTTGGTGTGGCGACTTATCCCAGAGTCACCAGAGGACTCACATGGGAAAGAGACACTAAGAGCACTTGGACCCCAGAGAAAGCATAATGGGCAGCTTGTGTCTTGTTAGAAATCAGTTAATTCAGCCACAAGACTGAAAAGAATAGGGAAACAGGACTTGTTTTCTTAATGCTTTTGGAACAATCTGCTAAATCTTTCTAAACTAGTAATACATTGAAAGCAGCTGGAGAAAAGGCAGGAACGTTTGACATCCCATCCTATTGCTAGAGCGAGGCCATGTACATGGCTAGCTCATGACCACAACAGCTTTTGAAAGGCAGAACATTACTTAGCTACTTGAGTAAATAGCCAGAACACAGCTAATTAAACCCAGAGTTGCTCTGTGAGGAGGACACATGTCTGAGGGTACAACCACCCCATGCAGTGGAGTACTCCTCTCCTTGCATTAGCAGATGCCTGAGAAGGTGACTGGGGAGCTCTGATGGGGCCTTTTCTGCTGCTCCACTACGCCTCTTGGGTCTTCCTGTGACAGGTCTGGTCAAGAGAGGCACTTGTATTTTCCACTGGAAACAGCTGTGTCATGGTAGAGAGAGGGCCACGCAAGCACATGTTGCATGCACTTAAGTTGTCACAGCAAGATGGGGCCTCATGAGCACTCAGGACATCATCAGCTGTCACCTGGGAGTGATAAATACTCCACTCATCCGGAACCAGGAGATCCTGGCAGCAGGACATGACCATGCCGCCCAGGCTGCTGCCATGTACAGCTCCAGGATCTGCAACCCTCAGCTGACAGGGACAATCCACCCCCTGACTCTCTCCTTTTGGGGCAGAGACCCAAAACCAGCGAGGGCTGAGCACCCTGGGGCAGCTGGAAGCTCCGGCAGGCACCCCTGTGCCCTGGGCCAGACCTGCACCCGTCCTGCTGGGCACGCAGCAGCAGGAACGTCTGGGTTATTTTAAGCAGGTTATGTCAGTCCTGCCCTCCCTCCCTCTCCCCATTCTCCCTGAAGCACTGATCACTGTGGCAGGATGGATTTGCCAGACTAAAAGGGCCAATGGTTTAATTGATATGATATGGCAGCTCATATGTAATCTCATTATTCTGTCTAGCAGGACACATTATTCTCTATTTATCACACTTCTGTCATCTTCTCTTGTTTTCTTGATTTGAGGACAACAGAACACACCTTTCTGTCTGAGAAATCTCAGTGTGGGCAGGAGCACAGGAGAGCCCTCTGCAGTGGCAGATGAAGCTCCTGGGTGTGGGTTGCAGGCACCTCTGCCTCTAATCTTCATACAGCAGGGCTGGGAAATGCAAAAGGGCTGGCAGAGGAAGAGCCATGGAGCCAGGGTGTCTTCTGTGAGTAGCAAATTTGCTGGAAAATGAAGCCTTTGCAACTGTGTGTATATGGGGGGGCATTACTTATTAGTGGGAAATCAGTTTGCATCTGACAAACACTGCTTGCCCCCCAAATCTCCTGTGAGAAGGGCAACCTCTGCCAGCAAATATGTTCTTGTGTTTTCTGTGCTAAATTGTCTTCTTTTTTTTGTTTTGTTTTGTTCTGGTTTTGTTTTGTTTTGGTTTTTGTTTTCTCCTTTGAATCAACCCACAGATGAAAGCAGAAAGAAAGGAAATAAATATTCTGAACATGGCAAAAATCCCCAAACAGTTTCAGGTCAAAAAATACTCGGTTGATTGAAATGTTCTGACACAAACATTGAAATGTTCCTACGCATCCTCTGCCCCTTGATTTTCTCATTGAGCCTTAAAACAAAATAAAATTACTGGGCCAGTTCCAGGTGTGTTTATGCTCCTGCTGCTTCAATAACAGCTCGTAGTGGTGCTGCTGCTGACTGCTGCTGAATCCTCTGACAGTTTAGCATGGCAAACAAAACCATGGCTTGTTAGAGGGATGTGCCTACAAGGAGTCCACAAAGGGGCACAGTACGTGGATGTGCGTGTGGGGGTCGGAGGCCAGGGGCTGTGGGAGGGACGGGCAGGGCAGGGCAGATAAAAAAGTGTCACAGGCAGAGCAGAGGATGGGAGGCATAATTAGCACAGTGTGCCGTAGGATAGATGCTAAAGCAGTCTGTCTAGCAGACAGATACTACAGTACTGAATAATATAGACATTAAACCAATGACCCAGAATCTAGCCAGCTAGAATCTTAATCCCCCTTAAATAGATTCACAGACATCCTTTCGTTGCAAACATTTGATCTGAGCAGACACTGGATGCTGTTGTGTTGTATTTATAGAGCACCATGACAAAAGTTTGAGGTGTTTGTGCTTAAATAATGCTATTTTCCCGTATTAATTTGTCAGCACAGTGCTGTCTTTGTACAACATGCTTTTGAGATGGAAAGAAAAAGAACATCAGCTCTGGACCCACAGGCAGATAACAAATAATAATAATAAAAAAAGGCTCTATGCAAGCAAAGGCTGCGCATGTAACACAGAACAGAGGAGAAGGAGATCCAAGCTTGGAGCCAGGGCAGGCTTGACTGGAAAGAGACTTTTCATCCAAATAAGCCCCAGGCTGGAGCTTGGCAAATGTTAGTGGTTAAGTGCATTATTTGACCAAAACAAAATCCATCAATCCAGCAAATGGAACAGTTAAAAGTATCTGTGAATTCAGTTTGCATTCTTTAGTTTGGTTCAAAATAAGGAGGAGGATGACCTGCAAACTTTCATGCTTTGGCACTTCTGGAAGGAACCGCTTTGATTTTCAAGCTAGATTCAAGGGTGTTTGTCCTCTGGCTGCTTGAGGGTCAGCAGACCCAGGAAGGATAAAGTGGGACATGGTTCAAATGCATTTTCTGCCAAAACATAAGCAGAGGCTGAACTTAGGCTTCCCAACCTGTATTTATCAGGAAAATGCCCTACCAACTGAGCCATAGAGAGGTCTAACAAAAAGCCCAGCATCTCCTTGTAAAAATATTTGACTTGTGTATGTGGACAAATAACAAATGGAGTGAAGGCTAGTGTTCAGCTATTCCCACTACTTGAACCATCAGGCTACCAAATCCCTCAAGCTTTTAATTTTTTTCTAATTTATGTTTAATAGTTTTGCAGGGAATATCTATTTCTAAATGCAGAACACTCATTTAGCATTCCCATGCCTGTGTCCACAGCTCAGAGAGCTTGGATGGGATACTGAAAGTTTGTGTCCAGGATTAGAGACCAAGAATTCAGTTCAAATAATCCTTCTGCCTAATTCTACTCTTCTGCTCCACTCACTCACTCATCATATCCCCTGGAAAAGCAATGGTTTATTTTCCTGTTTCCTTCATTGTAGAAAATACTCAAGGATTTCCTAAATGAAATCCATAATTTGAACCATAAAGCTTTTGTCTCTTCAATTTAGTGGCTATTAAAAAGCAAATAATTTGGTATTATTTCAGTGACCTGCTTTATACTGCTTGTCTGGCACTGAAATGCTGGTGTGATGGAGCAAGACTGTTTACCCACTGTCCCCTTGAGTCTATGGTAAAGATTGCTCACAGCAAATGAAATGGAACAAGAAATAAATGCATTGAAGTGAGTCAGTAATTCTCTTTGCAGGCAAGTAATGTTCAACACAGGTAAACATACTTGAGTTTAGTTTTCCCCTTAGCACTACTTCATATTTTGTTCCTTATCTATAATAATACTTTGAAAATTTATCAAGAGCACTTCTGCTGTCTTCTCTGTTAGCGGAAGTCAGAATATGGGCAATGGACTTCATTCTGCTCATAGGATGACCAGCACTGTATTCCCATTCATGGAAGCCATTGAGAGCCTTTATTCTAATTATTTCTGCCAGAAGACAGATGCAGAACCTCAGTCTTATGATGCATAGAAATCTTCCAATCTTCCTCTTCAATTTATTCATAGATAATTTATACACATCTTGTATATTCTTGTGCCAGTATTGTTCAGCTCCCAGATCTTTTCTGTTTACTGCCTTATGGAAAACAATCATATCACTCTCAGGCTTAATTTAGCAAAGCAAACAAGCAAAGTTCTACTTTTCTCTCTGTAAGATGGGACTTTTTTTCCTCTGTGCATCCTAGTAATCCTTGTTACCACGTGTTTCAGCTTGAATCTGTGGACTCTCAAGCCTGACTTCCAAAACTACTTCAGTTATTTCGGTAAGGTGGTATCAGCATCTCAGGGTCCAGGATTCAGATTTTCATAACTCTATTGCAAATGCCTTACTTGGAAACACATAAAATAAAAGCTAACATTTTTACTTTTTCATTATGCAGGCTTCTCCATTTACCATTCTCAAGTGGTGAACTTCTCTGTCAGGATGAAAATTCATGTTATTAATCTCCACTACTTTGTACAAATGAAATTCAGCCCCTTTTGCTATTATTATTCTGAAAGGCATCTACAACTCTCTGGGTAATATCTGGATCCTGCATTAATCTTGCTGTGCCCTTAGTTTTGGGTCACCTGAAAATTTTATCAGTACATGCTCTGTTTTGTACTAATTCATTTTGAACCAATATAATCAATAAATACATTAAATCAGACCTGTTCACTTCCATAGAATTGTAAAGTGGAAATGAACTACTTACATCTGGTTTTCTACTCTATGCACCATTATGTCTAACTCTTTCCTAGCACTTTCTTTCAAGGAGTTGTTAGCCCAGTTACGTTCAGACCTCTTTCCAAGCGTTTGTTTTACTCTGTGGAGGCTGCAAATTATTAAGGGTTTTGAAGTCCTGACTTAAGGACACAACAAACTTACACTTAAACCACTAGGCTGTCCAGGACACTTGGCTTTGTTAGCTCATTCCTACACACTTCTTGGAGTTTGCACTGGGAAAAAAAACTCTTAAATGTGTTTTAATTTCTCTTTCATATAATGAGTATCTCATGATTAGTTCACTAACTCCACAATTACTTTCTAAGGGAGGCCTGTCTGTAATATCTTCACTAGTTATCAAAATTACATATAAAATGTTATCGTTTTCTCATGATTACATTTTCAGTGATGAAAGTTTTTGGCTGTCATTCTAGGAATAACTGGACATTGAATGATTAGCTCCGCAGTCTGCAGCTGAAAAGATAACATTTCTATAATGATGCTGTGCATGGTTAATAGCTCTCACCCTAATAGTGCAGAGATGTCTCTTCATATCGCAGCTCAGAGCTTAGAGATCTGATGTGGATGTGGAAGACTAATATGCAAAGCTTCTACTACTGTTCTTTCTCCAAATGACTTTACCAAAGCAAGTTCACTTTAGCCTTTATTTCTCATGTTCCTCTGGCTTATGACACCATCGACACTCATTACTTGCTAACTTACCATACACATTTTTACCTCTGTGTTTTCTGACATTGCAGTCTTGTATTCAAGTCACAATTGCTGGTTTTGGATATAAATTTATTTCAGGAAAAATAAAGCACTCTCAACGCCTGGGAGAAATATGAGCAACAGTAAAGCTAAAGCAACCTATATAGGAAATATTGAATTATATTGTGTTGTTTACAAGCTTACAAGAAAAAAATCTTCAGAAAAGGCTGTTGTGATCACAATTATGTTAGTTAAATTATCAGGTCCTAAGGGAGGCTGCCTTTACTGTGTGTCTGCCCTTGGCATTCCCTGCATTTGGTTCCTGGACAAAAGAAAAGCACAATGCTGAATGGAAAAAGATCTGGCAATCCCAGGATACAAAGATTTGAGACTGAAAGTGGCTATTGATGCATTGATTAGTAGAGCACTTAAACTCAGGATTCCGACTGGTTTTGAATAAAACATTGGCCTGACCAATGCTAGGCAGGTGCTCTGTTATCTCACAAAACCAGAGCCCTCATGGGAATAAAATAATAAATGTGTATGGCTCAGCTATCTGTTTCCTAAATGAAGTATAAATAGAAGAATAAGAAAAAGTACTTCTAGCTCTGCTACCTGCTTCCTAAACAAAGCATTTAACAGCCTAAATATCTTTTAGAGGCAATGACTCCTGATTTAGAAATATTTATTGTGATGCTTGAGGCCTCAGTTAGGAGTACAGGAGGTAAAGGAAAATGGAAAATATAGGCTAAGGATCAAGAATTTGCTGATGTTCTATTTTTGTAAGCCAAGAGCAAGCAGAGGCTTTGGACTCGCTGTGAGTGTGACCCAGGCAGAATAGTTTCAGGAGGTCTAATCTTTCAAAGGGCAGTTTGGGAGGAAATTCTGTAGGTCAAGATTTCTTTGAAGTACTTCCAGTTAGCACTCTGGGCAGCTTAGCCATTTTGCTGAAGCCACATTACAGCCCCATGGTCTCTTCTGCAAAGAAGATGTATGTCTGCATTTCACTTCTAGGCTCTTAGATTTTATTTATTTTTCTTCTTTCTTTCTTTCTTTATTTTTTTTAAAGAAAGTAAAGAAAAATCCCAAGGGAAGAATATACTCTTGCTTTTCTGGATGATTCTTTTTGCTCACATCAGTGAGCTGGTAAAGGTCAAATGGCATCTTTGTCATGAGTTACTAGACACTTAGAAGCTTGCCTGTAAATAATGGGTTCAGCCCTGCATTTCAAATGCAGACTGAGTACCGAGTGAAATTTGCCTGTGAAAGCTCTGTGGATTTGACCAGCAAGGAACAGCTGCAATAATGAAGAGAGAGCTTGTTAAATGTTAACCAAATTAACCAACTGCACAACATGGTGTCTTCTAACTCCACCAGTGTCTCTGAGAGAAAGCAGAGCTACAGAATTTGCAGATGTTTCTCTGGGTGACTGAGATAACCTTGCGGCATCTGGAAATGAGAAAGACAGCTGACTAGGGAGTCCGATGGTGTCAGAGGTTGTCACTAATTGCAGGGACACGTTTCTCAGTTTTTAAACACCATGGCAAAACAGCTCACTCTTCAAAGAGCAGCAAGCATGCCGGTGTTGGGTTGCAAATCCCCTGCCACCCCTGCTCCAGCATATGTTATCTCACTGGGATTACCAAGAAACTTAAAAGATGTGCTTCTGTCATCCTAAAACTGACAAGTGGGCTGAAGGAAAACATTTGCTCAGAGCGTAGGCTTAATGAGGTCTGATGTTGTCTTTGAGACCAAATGCCCGGCGAGCATTCTAAATGAGCATATGGGCTGCTTTGGTGTCTGCCGCCTTTCCCTGATCGTGAGAGGGTCCAGGCAAATCAGAGACCACTCAAGGAGCAGAGCTGCAGGGCTCTGTGGGCCCTGTGGGAGGGCTAGCAAGCAGAGTCCATGGGACAAAAGCAGTTCTGGGGGCTCCTTCAGGTTCAGGTGACACGAGACCAGCGCCCATGCCTTACTCTACAAAACTGCCCCTCCCTGGCTGACTGTGGACTGAGATGCCTTTTGCTCACTGAAAGCACAGCCCTAACAGTTCAACAGAAGTGAGCCCCTGATCATCTCCCTATTTCTACTTCATTCCATGTTACCGTGGCCAGCCAACCTCATGTGTTACTTGGCGGGTGTGGTGATGTGCCCCTGAGCAGAGCTGAAAGCAACTTCCCCTGACAGTCTTGTTCTGGGAGCAGGATAAGGAGTGAGACAAACATGTCACTGTCAATTAGCTAATGTTTGTACAAGGGATGGTTGAATCCCGTGGAGTTTTGTTAACCTTGTGGCCTCTCTGTAAAACCTGCCTGAGTTCATGAACCTACCCCCATTTGTAAATTAAAGCCGTACATTCTCCTCTGACGGGGGGTTAATAAAAATATGCTTTTAGTTAAGAAGAGTATAAAGCTATGCATAAGGGTAAACATTATTTCTCAATTTAGGCAGACCAGCACTCTTGGCAGTACAAGGGCTGTACATACACTTCCATTTGCTTTTCCCTTCCCTCTTTGCTTCCATTTCACAGCTACTTGGAAACTACATTTCCACTAACCACATCTTCTCACTTTATTTCTTTGCAGTAGTTTGTTTTTCTGGCAGTCTCCTGAAGGTGACAAGGCCCTCATGACTTACCAAATCTAACCATGAGAGTGTAGTCAAGTAGATTTTGAAAACAGGCCAAATGGATTCCCTGCTCTTTTGATAGCAGCTTCTATCAGCACAAAATATCAAATGCCACCAGTACCTTCTGCCTCCAGAAGAAGAGAATGTGAGGATTCCCTTTGTCTGGACAGTCTGACCATGGGTCACTGTCTCTCCATTACTGCTGCTGGTGCATAGTGCCTGCATCCTGTGACTGTTTTGGAACACAGCCTCCTGACCTACTTAAGAATTGATTCCTCTGTTGTGTTAGATTATGAAAAGTACCCAAAAATGGACCTGTACTAACTACTTTCAAAGACAAGGCTGATTTTTGGTCCAAGTCCAAGTCATTTCCCTCACATTAATAACGTCAAGACAGCATTTCAGAGTATAACAGTTAAAATCATGTTATCATCTAAACATCTCACTGCAAATTCAGTGCTCACAGGCAGGCTAACAGCTCTGGGATTGGCATCAATCCAGAACTAAAATTTGGTTACCAGAATACAGCACTTTTTTTAATGTAACATATTTGAGAGGGATTTTCTGGGGTGGGGAGGAAGGGTTGGTACTTATGATGCCTTATAGCTTCATGAATTCAGCTTATGTAGCATGTTCATGTTTTATTGAGAAGCATTCTGAAGTTTTGAATATGATTATAGGTAGTATTTGAAATTATAATGTTTAAATGTTTAGTATAAATACATAATTTTGGAGCTATGCTGTAAGTCATGTTAAAGCAATCAAGAGAGCAATTCAGACTTGACCCTTCCCATTTTCTAATGCAGGAAGAGTATAGAAGGAGTAATTTTTAAAATCAGGGTATAAAAGAAGTAATTCTAAAAATAACTATTCAGCACTTTGGCTTTTTAAAAGATTTACTCCTCACTCATTTAATCTTATCAGACAAGGTAAATTTATATACACAGGCACAATGTGGTAAGGTTTTCTGATTTATTAATATGCTAGCTGGCTTGTGTGCCAATGCTGATTTCCCACAAACACACACACAAAAAATTACTTGTGAGAAAATGCATTTAATCACATAAAAACCCACTTTGTTTTACTGGTTTGTCTCACTGGATTTGGAAGCCTGGTGACATTTTATTTAGTCCCCAGGTCACAGAGAATTTCTCTGACATCACCACTCTGCAAAAAGAAATGTGCTTTATACTTTTCAGTGTCTACATCATGACTCCTTCCCCTTTTTCCATGCAGATTCTCCATTACGTTCATATGGCTCCATTTCTTTTTTTTTTTTTTTTTTTTTTTTTTTTTTTTTTTTTTTTTTAAAGAAATTTTTTTTCTAACATAATATATNNCTACAGAAAGCTTCTTTCTACAGCAAAATGATTGCACATATTGGTGTCCAAAGTAGTTTCTTCTTCCAAATATGTTCACTGTGTCTGTGAATGTGTCATCAGTGTAACCATGAGCAAGGCTGGACTGGGTCTATCAGCTATTTCCACCAGAGTCAGTGTTCAGTTTCTTTGGTGCCCATGACATGTGACAGAGATGTCAGCAAAACAAAGTCAGTGGGTAAGTTTTGCTTGAACAGACTATGGTACACAAAGCTTGCCACCACCACTTGGCATTATTTTTGGCAGAGGGCAGGCATCGAGTGCTTGAAATGGGTCACTGTGCAATTTAGAACAGATCTGCAGAAGGAAATGCTTCTTTGGAGGGTTTGAAAAATCATGGTGAATGTTGCCTTTTTCTGCCATACTCCAGCAGGCTTCTCACAGATTTGCTGGGTGATCTGTGTGGACTCTGATCTGTCCTCTCATGCCTTCAGGTGATTGAATCACAGAGCTGCTCCTATTGTGCTTGTTCTGGGGTAAAAGAAACATTACACTCTCCTCTTGTTTCCTGAGGGTTTCCTGCAGATACCAGCACTGAAGGTAAAGTGCTTGCCCAGCAGGGACCACCACACAGGAATAAAACCTTGCACCAAGGACAGCCACAGCTGTTGTGCAGGAGCACATCCAGGAGCACCAGAGCCTCCTGAGGGGGAGGTGAGGTAGACAAAAGTGTGGCCTCCATGGGCTGTGAATCCACCACCACCAGTCATGTACATGCTATGTTGGGTTATGGAGCAACCTCTCCCTCCTCCTCCCAGTTTTCTTTCACAAATGACAATACAAGCCTTATATTTACTCAACTCACACTGTGCTCTGCAGTTTTCACCCTCATTAGGTGCATGAGGGCTTTATACGTGGAAATACAGTACACTGGGGCTTTTAGAGAGTTATCCTGCTGGAGTCAGCAAGTCACAAAGTCCAATTACTGCTGCTTTTACCATTGTGGCACTGGCACTCCCCGTAAAGTTATGAGTAGCTACTTCAAGATTTGTAAAAGCCCTTAAAAATAGAAACTGGGGCCTAAATGTCTCAGCTATAGTGCTTCAGTTTGCAATTCTGCTTGGTGAGTATATAACAGAAGAAAGATAATTTCTGGAAGTATAATACAACTGGTAATAAGTAATAGAACTGTACACTGTCCTTGCTCCTGTAATTCCTCAGCTGTTGGCTTGCAATGCAGAAGGAGAGAAATGAAAGATAATCAACAAAGTATGAGTGTGGAGTGGTCTAATCAGTAAGTTGGAGTCTCAGCCTGAGTGCTAAATATTGTCACAGTCTCTAATGTCATTGGTTTCATGACCAGCTTTTAGAGGCAATAGCATCAACCAGATTGTAACAGGATATAATACTTTACAGAGTGAAAAAGCATGCTTTTACCTATCCTTGTGGCAACATATGGATAACAATTGTGGTTTTAATCTTCTCCTATAATTCATTGGATTTAAAATTATGACCAGGTGTCCTGATTACCAGGGACACACAAAAAACCACCTCCATCCGGCATAGAGCCTGTTTATCCCTGAATATATATTCCTGGCTTCTGACACTGCTGACAGTACATTGAAGGGAAATTTTGTTCTGACATCTCACCCATCTGTCTGCACAAAATTCTATCTTGAAGCCCCCTCTAATAGCTAGGTATTTTTGATAAACAAAATATAACAAATCCATAAACTCTCCAAAGGGAAGCCATTTGATGCAGTTTTATGCTCTTGAGGACTCCAACATAAAGACAAAGTGCAGCAAATTACCAAATAGCGACATCAACTAAGCTATGGTAATTGCAGAGAGACATTCCAGTTAAATTGCTCTGACGCATTTGGAGTAGGCAAAGAACTTAAAGGCCAGTGTACAGAAATTTTTGGAACTACCACAACTCCATTGTGAGTCTGCATATGAAGTGAAAACCCTTTTAAATACCAGTCCTGGGAGACGCGCATTGGTATTGCAGTGCTTGCTGTGTAAGGCATGAAATTGTCAACTGGGAGAGGACAAGAAAGACCTCCCTCGTCTCTGACAAACACCCAAGTGCTTGGATTTTTTTCTTATACCTGGCAATGACTGTTAAAATCTTAATTAAAGGTAGCATGAACAGGTTCATCTAATGGCCATGCCTGTACAGCAGATAGGACTGTGTCCTGCTTTTTGTTCCAGTTCATTCTTGTCTGGTTTCTTTGGGGAGGGCCATTCTCCACACAGGAACAGATCTCTAGGTCTGACCATGAACCACCTGTATTTTAGTGCTCCATGGAAATAGGCTAAAGGAAAACTGGGCCTTCATCTCAGTACCGTACATTAAACATCTCAATGAAATTATTGACATGATTTCAAGAATCATGAAGATGAATTCAGCAGTCTTCCATTTACTGAGAATACAGCTCCAGCATTGAAAGTGCATGAGAAGGACTTTAGCACTGTATCAATATCCATCCACCAGCATCTGGTGGAGTCAGTTTGGTCTTCACATTCATTCAGTGTTGAACTTTCTGCTGAATTTATTGACAAAGGGTGGAAATTACAGCATCAGTTAAAAAAAAAAAAAAAAAGTTATCTATTTCTTGACATCAGGACAGATCCTTGAGAAGTCTCCAAATGTTAGTGATTTTTACACGTGCTCTCTATGCTCTGAATTAAAGTCAGTTGTCTAAAAGAAAAGCATCAAAATAGAATCCAAACTCTGACTCTGACTGGAAGATGTATTGGGCTGCCTTTGCAGCAGGAGTGTCCCTGGAGCTCCTCTCACCAGTCACTCGGGCTCTCTTGGTATTGGGTGATGCAGCCAGCTTGGAAGCTGCTGGGTCAACATTACTGTAAGTTACACAGAAACGAAGACAATTGCCAAGGTCTCAAAAACAATTTACCGAAGCCAGGCAAAGGGATTTAAGGTTTTTTTTTTTTAAACAAAGCAAACAGTCAAATGCTTGGCTGCCTGACCTCCTACTGAGAAAGTTCTCTGACAGGTGAAGGGCCATTCACAGCATTTCAGTCAGACTGAAGAACAGCTGTACCTGCTGAACAAAATAGGAAAAAACTCAACAATGTGTTGCAGGATGGACTTCCTCCTCATTGGGAGCTAATTAGTCCTTCAAAGGAGGAAAGGCTTAGCTCAAGGTTTTTGTAAAAACTGGAAAAGCAGGGATGGGATCAGAACTGAACTGGCAGTATACAGAGGGCAGGTTGGCTTAGAAGAGTATGTGGACCCACCTTTTGCATGGAACATATTTGCCACGTGTAGAGTGGGCACTATTTTACCTTTTCAGATTGATGAAGAAAATGGGGTTTCCTATCTCCGGTGGCTGCTGATACAATAGAATATTTTAATTTACTTGTATCACTGTATGAGCAGATCCAAACTCATCTAGTCAAATGGAGCTTTTTAAAGGGATACTAGAACTTGCAATACTGCCATTTAGAATCTTTTAATATGCATCTACTTTTAAGAATGCGGTGCTTTTATGTTTTCAAGAAATTTTTTGATGAAATATTCTCATTAGTTGGTCAGCTCAATGACCCCCATGCTTATTGATGCAGAAATTCACCGATTCTGACATTTTCATTGAGAAAGGATCTCAGGGCATCCTCAGCCAGGGTAGTAAATAACATAGCACCTATTTTAGGATAGAACCAAAAGTCAGCTTTAGTTGTAACCAGCACAACCTCTATGAACACATGGGGACTTTAAACTTGGAGCCTCACCATCCAAGATGAACACCTCAGACTTGGGAATGTCATGGAAGGAAACTGTCTCTTATCAGAAGTGAAAAATTTTGATCTGACACACAGCAGGAAAAAAATGTAGACTTTTAAGATTTGTTGTGTGACAGGTAAAACATTTCTTGCCCAGGTGCGCTGAGAGCATGGTATGACCCAGTCTCTTGCCAAAAGACAGAGCTGATTCCAGCAGGGTCGCAAATGACAGGTGATCATCATCATGCTTTCAAAATCCTGGTGTTCTAAATGGAGTCCTGGAGTTACACACTTGCACAGGCCCTGAATATAGAGCTGATCCACATTGCAAACAAACTGCATCTAAATGTTTTTGCAGCAAGGTCAAGAAAAGGAGCAGAAAGACCATTAGCAGGAATGGAGAGAAAAGGACAGATTTGAGCTGAAAAAAAATTGTGTTATTTGTCTTGCACTATCAGATCAAGCTTTAGCACACCCTTTTCCTCCTATTCCTCTTCCCAGCCCTATCAATGGACCTTCTCCACGTACTTGACCCTTATGAATGAGCCTGTTGCTTTGGTATTTCTGGTAGCTCTGCACAGAGAGAGGATAAATTCCTTCCTCTCATGATGCTTTACTTTGTCAGAAGACCATCACAACAATTCTTGGTCACTCAAAAATACACTTCTGTCGCAATAGTGACTGAATATTCAGTCACAGAATATGCCCAATGTATCAAAGAGAGGAATAGAAGAAAAAAAAAAAACACAAAAAAAAATCAAAAACAAACAAACAAACAAACACAAAAAAACCCCCTAAGTACAACAACCTTTCCAATTTTTTTCACCTTGTTTGTTTTACTCTCACCACTGAGTCTTTAAACTTTTTGGAAACCAATTGTCCTTTGCCATGTATGATAGAGCACCATGCAGTGATGATGGTTAAAGAAATGTAACACTTGAAGGGGCAATACATTATGTTACTACATTAAAAAGCACCATGAGAGATCTGACATGCTGTTTTTTCACACAGGAGATAAGGCAAATGAACAGAGAGTGAGGTGTTATGGTTATTTGTGTATGCATTGTTCCTCGTAGGCTGTACAATTATTGTAATTCAGACTGCTTATTTCCATTCAAGGTCTGTGACTCAGCCAAGTGGGGAGGTTTTCTGACCATGACATGTAGGCTTCATGCTTGAGGTCAGTTGCTGGCCTAGAATGTAACATGGCACTTAGGGACATGGTTTAGTGTTGGACTTGGCACTGCTGGGTTAACAGTTGGACTCAATGATTTCAGAGGTTTTTCCCAACCTAAATGACTCCATGAATTTATGTGTCCATACCCACAGAGTTCTTGCACTGAAATAAAATTTTCTGATTTGATATGGAAAGTTCAAAGGCACCCAGTGTACACACCTGCTTATGGTGGCAGGGAGAGGAGAGGGGCGGGCGTTGCTTTTAAACCATCTTCACTTCCCTCTGCTGACCCTATGGAAATGAATTGACATTTAATCTGCACGTGGACAAGGTATATGTCAGGTGGGGGAAGGCTGCTCATAATACTTCTCCTTTGTGCTTGCAAATTCATGGACCTTTTGTAACCACTTTACATCTATCTGAATGAGATTAACATTGTCAGCACTTCTAGAGAAAATGCTGAAATCAATAAATAGGGTGGGCAGGTGGCAGAAGGGAGCAGGCTTGTGGAAATCTTAATGCACATTGCCATGTATTGTCACATTTCTCATAAGCATCAGACACTTCATGTCTGAAGTAGAATGCCTCATAGCAGCTCACAAGAATTCTACCTATTTGTCATCCAGAAATATTCCAAGGAAATACTGAATCCATGTTGTTTTTTTTCCTGCTCCACATTGTGACAAACAGGACATGAAAGCCAAACTATCTCCTGCTGAAGATCACAGTAAGCAATACTGCAGATTCCACGGGCAACACAGGACTAACAGAACAACCTACTCAGTTCAAACGCACTTCAGCTCAGTGTCCTTGCTTTCTTCTGAGCTGAGAAAATGATGCCATTGGTGTCAGTGCTGCTTTTTCATACCAGTTGTGTGTGGTACCTACAATGACTGTTTGGGCTTTTTCATCCCAGTTTGCAAGACACAGGGAATAACAAAATTCTGACAGCTTATATGGCAAGGCTAATTGTTTTGCTGTAGCATGAACGTTACCAGTGAGCTATATAATAGACCTTGAAAGATACAACTTACAAAGCATTTTAAGCCAATTTTTCCAAGCACAGTTATGTAAACCACTGAAAAGGGATTTGAATCGGTAAAGCTGAGAGTTCAACTTCAGCAGTGGTAGCAGGGAAGTGATATGGTTGGACAGAGACAGGGAGAAATGGATGAATGGGTATTCCTTGGCTATGCTGGCCAAGCAGATGCATGACTGCAGCAGCTAATGTTCATATCCAAGTAGGATAATATCTATATTTGTAGGATGAAGCCAGAAACTGTGGAGTTTATTACCCATGAATCTTTCAAGCCAGACTCTCAACACTCTGCTCTTGTTTGGATTGTATGAACACTAATCCTCCCTTAGCACTTGCCCTATAAGTAAAATCTTTACTCATCTGTCTTGAGCTGAAGTGTCTTCACTGTTGGATTGCAGAGTGAATATTTAGCATTCACACTCTGCACTGTGCCTACATCATACAATGAGATGTGATTACAGAGTCTTTGAGATATTATATCAATATACTCATGAAATATGGATTGAAAATACATTATCATTTTGGATATAATAATTTGGAATAATAATTTACTACACATTTCCATATTTCCCACAATGGTGGGACCCTGACCCAGCCTTTGGCTCTCTAGGAACTACATAACTCAAACAATAGTAACAAATCTAAAGGAAAAGGTTTTGTGTTATCAGCATTGCTCCCAGAGCTACAGTGTGACATTATGTTGCTACATAAAACCATGGAGCCCTGGATGATTAGACTAACTTCCACAATCAGGGCACTGCTTTACACAGAACTAAAATCCACTTTCAACTCTCTATAAAATTTCCCATAAGACCTGTCATGAAGTCTCCTATAGGTCAGCTGAAGTTTCAGTAGGATGCAAAAAAACCAGTACTCTGCTATAAAATGACAATTGTATATTAAGCCACTGACATTTCCATATCTGTTGTACATCACCACATCCATTGCACTTTAGCAATTAGATTTCTGTACTCAGGCTTGTTCTGAATCTGTTTCCAGGATGATGCTACCCTTAATGTTGAGCTACTTTTGCCTGTTTCCCTTTATTCACAGAACTCAATCACCTTCTGCGGAGTAATTTGGGATTTGCACAGCCTGAGTGTGAGAGAAAAGCACGAGTCCCACTCCTTTGAGGAAAGTGGTGATGAGGGCAATTCTTTTCGGCCCAGTGAAAAGACCTCATGAAATTTATTTCTGCACAACCACCCAATTCACTGGGTAGAGAAAGCATGAAGGAACATGTGGGTAGAAGGCAGGAGCTATCCCACTTCTCCTCTGACAAAGCATTGTCCCTGTGTAACTTATTAAACCTTTAAATCTGCTCTCAAAATTTTTTCCTCATGTTTTCCCAGGGATCAGTTAGTATAGCACTGCTGCTAGGATTAGACACCTGCCTTTCCCCCAAGAAGTACCTTGCCATGGAGCAAGGGACAGAAAGCTTTGGCATGGCTTAGTGAATTGCCTGAAAGCTCTTGCTACCCTTCCTGTTTCAGCATTGCTTTAGAGACATGAGACGGGGGGAAGGGGTTAAAATTAAACTCTGTCATGGCAAATGATTATGTATAATTTTTACTTTACCCTGAAATGAGGAGATAAAAGAAAGGACAACAGGGGGAAAGCTGTTACTAAAGCAAAGTGCCAGCTTAATCAAGCAAGCTTCAGAATAAAATGAAGAGATGGTTCAAGTCAAAGAAGCCACCACAAATGAGCCAGCCAAAGCAGAGTGGTCAGTTTCCCTGCATGTGCAGGATGTATTGGCAGCCTCTGCTTGGCTTAGACAGGATGACAGAAGAGAACATCAGCAACAGCTGTTCCGGCTGCTGCTTCAATATTGCCCGGCTGCCATCAATTTGCCATTAATTCCCTTCAGATGTACTGGGCTTGCCTCACTGCTTTTCAAAAGCTGCATGCTGCATGGCACAAGCCTATCACTCTTCCCATCAGACATTTGATAATTGCACTGAGCTAGAGATTGGCAATGACAGACATTAATGGGGGCATTACCAGCATTATTAATGTGTGTTCGCTTTACTGCTTCCCCTGCCTGCTCAGCTTGCGGATCTGTTCAATCACTGGCAGTGAAATGACCTGATGCCAAATGATACAAGAAAGAGAAAACATAGTTACAGCACTTCCTAAGTGTAAATCATCTTGCATGACACCAAGCTCTATTGCCATGTGTTACATTCTCTGCATGTACACCAAGGAAGGCAATATTCAGTACTTTGCATATGGAAACAAACCTACTTTATGTATATTACTCTCCTCTTTCAGGTGCGGTACTTGGTAGTTGCACACGACAAGACTGTGTTCTGATATGGTGGATTCCTGGATAACAATGTGCTCAGTCTTGACAGACCTCTGCATTCATTCCTATTCTCACTCACAGTCAGGAGTCTGCTTAAATCCACTAGGGCAAATCCCAGAAGTGTTGCCTATAGGACCACAGAGTGACACCAGGGGTGGATGTGCCATGTTTTCTTCACTGTCGCACTGCAACACAGTTCAGTGTGCAGCTGGAGTTCTTCACACCTTCATGGCACTGCAGAGCTTCCCAGCTTAGAAAACTCCTCTCTGTGAGGGCACATCACACCTTTCAAGTAAAAGGATGATGGTTTTGTTTGATTTGTTTTATTAACCATGGAGATTTACGTTCATGTAATGAATTGGAGCTCATCCTGGAAAAGACTAAACTGTATTTAGGAATAGCCTGTACAGGCAGTGCTGCTAATGCTGCTACACTGAGCACCTGCTGGTTTTTAGTTCCTGTCTGTGGTGGATGAACAGCTTTTACATTCTTATAGTAACAAGAGCTACCAGGAACAGGGTTTGTTTTGCAGCTGCCATGAATGAGCATGCATTCTGCCAACAGCACTGATTCCTGGGAACAAAGTCTGCCTGGCTTTGTTTCCAAATATTAACCTCCTGCAGTAAGTGCCAACATACTTCACCTATTTTAACACAGATGAGACCTCTGGAGAGGGACTTGGGAAAGAGGGTCTGGAGAGGAGGAGGGTTTGCCAAAGGAAAAGTAACTGTCCTCCTGGAATTTTTCTTGTCTGTGAACAAAGGGACAGAAACACTCTGAAATATGTAAACCCTGGCTTCAACATCTCAAGGAAATGCCTCATCTTGGCAACTTTCCCTTGCTTTCCAATATTTATTTCCTAGTCTCGTCATTTACTGTGTGAAATACTGGTACTGAGTCAGTCTTGCAAACAAACATGTCCTCTGCTGTAGGGAGCAACACAGCTTTGCCCAACTTCTCTGAGCAGATTTGAAAGTTAAAAAGCCCAGTTTTATGCTAGCAGAGTCTCCACCTGGGCAAATGCCATAATCAGAATATTGGCAGAGGAGTGGGGAACAGGCACCCCTCCTCACACCTACACTGAGCCCACACAACTTATGGCAGGGGCATGAATTAGGGGCAACAGATGCTCACCTGAATGGAAGGATATGGGTGTGCATCCAGGATATGCCTCAGCCACGACACAGTGCAGGATCTTGGGCAGATGCTGCTCTGCACCTTTCCCTGTTACTCATCTGCTTTGGCTTTCAGGGGACCAAAACCTCATGTGAGGGCCAGCAAGGAGACTGCACTGAGTTTCAGGGGGATTCATCCCCCCTGTTCTGCATGAGAAGGAACCTGGGTGAGCCAGCAGCATGCTTGTTATCCTGGCTGGATGTCCTTGTAGTCTGGGAAAGCTGGAAAAGCTGTTACCAGTGAGGTAGGGGACTGGAAGAAACTGTAAAATACAAGCTGAGGACAATTGAAGACTGCTGTGGAGAAATTTCAGCTCCCCCCAAGTCTGAGACCTTGGTGCAATGATAAGCTAGTCCCTTCAACCAGACTTCTCACACATGGTTGTCAACTGGCATAGTGACTAATTTATTTATTTATTTATTTATTTATTTTAGCTTTAAGATCTTCTTAAGCGTTCTTAAAATAATTTTAAAGCAAGATTTCAGGTTGAAATAAAAAATTGCCTTTTAAGATAATAAAATAACAACAAAGTGATTTTTACATCCAAAAGCAACAGCACCACAAACACTATGCAAAAACATTACTGTTTCAAATCCACATTTTTCACAGAGAAAAATGGAGTAGACTCCCTCCTTCATGCCCCCAAAGCCCTAACAGGGTTAAGGATTATTTACTTTCCATTTTCTGATTTCTGCCTAAAAACTCTTTAGTCTGACTGGTAGAAGTGCTGGACACTTAAAGCTGCAACTGTAGTACATGGGAAACTTGCTTTCACCTCCATCTCTTTTTGCCCTGTATTCCTTATATGTAGAAAAGTGCTGAATTGCTTTTCATTTGTAAGAGTTATTGTGAGAGGCTATTTCTAAAAACCTGTAAAGAAACTCACTGCTGACTGTAAATTTTGCAGGAGGGTTCATAAAGATATGAGTGATTCTTCCTGCAGTGGTGGGTGGTAAATAAGGTGAGGGACTGCACAGGACCAGCATGGAGACAGGAATGTGCTGCACAGTTTCTGCCTAAGGGAACATCATCCATTGAGTCCAGGGGCTGAGGCAGGGTGAGCACAGCACAGGTTGTGTGGCACTGGGAAGTTATGGACCACCACAGAATCTAGACTCTGAATGGGATGAACTGAAGGTGTGTGGATGATTTTAATCTGGGCATTTCCTAATACAAGTGCATGAACGTGCAGCCTTGAAAACATATTTTAATAGAAGGGCTCTGTGTGCACTAAACATGGTGCAGAATAAGTGAAAATCCATGCCTTTAACTGGCTTTGTTGGCAGCTTGTCTCTGCTAAAGAACAACTTCCTTGTTGGGCCTTTTCCCAATATGGAATCCCAACATTTTTCCCTTTTTGACCAACTAAAACAAAAAACTAGGACAGGTCAATTTAAAAAACTCATTCTTACCAAGCTCATGGTTTTTAGGCAACAGTCATTTGGATATATTTCAGATAAGCAGCCAGCCTTCTGCATGCTTAGCCAAACCCAAACCTCTTACAGTGTTCTCTCCCTACTATTAATCTTATATCCTATTAGTAGGATTTCTTGTGACTTTTGTGGTGGCTGGTGCTGTATTTTGTCTGGATGTGGGTGACTAGCTCTGGATGACCTAGGGACCAAAAGGTTAATGGAGAATTCTAAACATGTAATTCATCTCAAACTTTATCTCCAACTTTATTTCCCTTAACAGGGCTTAATTATATCATTGATAGTAGATCTGGCTTTGTATTAAATGACTTAGATAATAAGAAAACTCCTCTCAAGACATTGGGGACCCTTTCTCCTCTGGAGCTAAGAATCTCTTCAGTGGAAAAGAGCATTTTTATAGGGCTTATTTGAACTTGAGGTATACAAAAGGTTCCATCTGTTATTTAAAGGTGCGTGACACACAGATAAGATAAATCAGGGTATTTATCCTCCAGCTCCAGCTTTGGGGGAAAAAGAAAGGTAAGAAACCATGGTCTGTCTGGATGCATAATAATGTATGTAGCTAACTGGTGCCCAGGGCATGAGGCAGGGTGGAAATGCATCCATCCTTACAGCCCAGAAGGGAGATGGCACAGTACCATTCTCCCGACTTTGCAGGTGAGAAGCTGGGACACAGGGTACAGACGCTTCAGGTGCTCTATGTTTATCTGTGATATATCCCCCACCCTTCCTTGTTGTACCACATTGCTTGGCCAGCAAGTGGCCCAGTGGGAGAGGCAGTTCCTCTTTGGAGCCATTTTGCCTGTTCTCCTTGAGCAGGGTGAAGCAGTTTTTCTTTCAGTGGGGAATTGTAGCATGTGCCTGAGTGAGGGAACAACCTGCAACTCATGCATTCCAGGAACAATTCCTAGTTAGAAGTACACTTGGGACTGTTCCTATTTAGAAGTATACTTGGGATGAGATGATGAAAGACAGCCAGTAGCATTCAAAGGAACAAAAAATCCTCTTCAAAATACACAGTGTGGGACTGTTTCCTGTTTAGTGCAATGGCCTCACCACTGCCACTCCGTGAGTACAACAAAGCACAAGTTACTTCAAGTGCCTGTGGAGCAAAGGAGCCCCTCTCCCTTTCCCTATGCTCCTGCCTTCTGTCACTCCTGCTTTAGTGAGTGCAGCAGTGAGGGACTCATGGTAACATATCCTAGTTTTGGTATGTTCATCTCCTCTCCTCCTCCCACCTCCTGTTCCCTCAGGCGACACTTGCGCGTTGAGATTTGTCTAGCACCCAAGTGAAGTCAGGTCAGCCTGACTGAGGAGAGGAGAGTGGGTGGTTAGGAAGTGATATGCAATCAGCCCTGTACAGAAGGTGTTTCCTTTTTTTTGGTTCTTCGAAATAGAGGTAGAGGGAGAAAGAGGGAGATGCTCCAGGTGGTGAGTATTTTAAAAAAATTCATTCTGTAATGCTCCAAAGTGAATGACTTTAGCATGACATGGAGGGCTGAATGTTGAGCACAGTCATAAAAGGACTGAGAGAATTGGGAGCCACTCTTTGCCCCCACTGTGGCTCCCTCCAGATACAGTTCTGATCCACACTTATAAGGCAGGAGCCAGGGAAATTCATAAAGACTATAATTCATATTGCAACATGTATTCCTTCCTTGAGGTGATGGCTTATTTTGGTTTTCTTTAAATAAACCTTGAGACATCAAAAAAATTAACATTTCAAAAGTGTGTGTTGGCATGCACAGTTATGTCCATAATTCACGAGGGCTTTTAAGGCGTTCAAGAGGATCCAACAGTGCTGAAGTCATGGGACAAATCCCTAATCACTCTGACTTTATCCTCTTACACTTGGACCCAATCTGCTCAGTGTTAAAGCATCCAAGACATGGTAACATAAGAGAGAGCCCAAGGTCACTGGGCCATGCAGTCTGGTCTTTATCACTCTCTTACTGACTTTTGAGAGAGATTAAACCTCCAAGGGTTGCAAATCAGCAAAACTTGAACCAATAGTGCCAGCTTTCAGAATTTCACTAAAATTTCTGTAAGCTTACTGCTTCCATGAATTAAATTTTTCCCAGGTACCTCTGTGAGGAGCCCAGTGGATTGTCTCCAGGTACAGGATTTGGGCCCTAGGTGTGCTGCCTTAAAAGTGCTGAGGGACTCTAATCTCCATCATGTGGCACAATATGTACATCAGTTCCTCTGAGTTATTTTTGGAGGGGAAATGCCCGTATTTTAAAAAACCCAAAACTGTACTAGATGAACGCTAATTTAATCAAGTGCATTTATATAATTACTTCCATATGAACAACAATTGCTGAGATGAATTACAAAGACAGGGAGAAAATGAGTACTGTGAGATGACATAACACCAGCGCTCAGAAATTTGTAGTCAAGGGGGAAATATGCCAGATGTTCCTTAGTACTTAAAGCTAATGGGATGCCGCATTAATCACTCTTTAAGGCATCCTTCCATGCTTACATAGTAGAAATTGGTGTCTTTTAAATTTCATGTTTCTGATTTCATCACACTGAGTCTCAACTCAAGGTCATCACATTGGTATCATACTTTTGAGTGTGTCAATAGCCCTTGACCAGACTGAGATTTTTATGCTCTATGTGTCCAAGGGGTTTCCTTGGACATTTAATGTTAAGTCCTGCCAGAGGTACGGCATATATTATAACTCCTAAATTGGCAGAGTTCAAAGACCAGGTATAGGAATTAGCTGCTGAGAGTTGTGTGTTTAATTACATCCATTACACACTCCAATTATCTCAAACAGTTATAGCTGGTCCCAGGGAAACACTTAAGTGGTCCAACTAGGAGTTCACAATATCTCCATTAATTGCTCTTTGTACCAAAATAAATTAACAACTTGCCACACCCACACAGGAAAGACAGACTGGGAATGACCACAATAATCTAAGTCCTACCCAGGCTGGAGTTTGTCCTGTAATGTAATGCCAAAACAAGGAACAGAAACTGAATCAGAGTGAGGTGTTTGGCTGACCAGTTTGGGAACACTGAGGAATCCAACATCCCAAGTAACAGCCAGTCCTATTATTCCAAGGTGTTAATCAGGAGTTGTCCATTCTCAAAGAAACACTCCCACATATGCAACACTTGGTCTTGAATAAACTATTTGTCCCCCTATTAATTTTCAGGACAATTCCCTGACAATTGCCAAAACTGTTAGGGAAAATGAAGGCTAAGGTCCAAATGCCAAAGGAGGTAAATACATCCAGAGAATGGAACTGTGTGTGAAAAGCTATTAGGATTGGAAAGGGAGACATATGAGATCTGTCTGGCAAAATAATCCAGGAAAGTCCTGAGAACTACTGAAGAATTTATCTCTGCAGACCAAGCTGGAAAAAAAGGCTGTAAATCTAATGCTTGCTAAGCTGTATCTGTTGAAGTGATGCCATGGTGTGCACAGTGATTGAATTTTAACACATTAGTATTGCAGTCTAACTTCTCTTCCACATTGACCAATTATTTTTACAAGTTTTAGAAGCTTAGCAAATTTTCTGAAAGGGGAAGAATCTTTCCTAAGGAGATTTTGAAGCTCAAAAGCATTTCCTAGGTCTTCCCATTACCACTTGAAGTGCCAGCTATGCATCCTGAAAGCAATTAGATCAGACCCAGCAGAAAAAGCAACTGAAGAACAAAATTGAAATCTTCACATAGCTGTATACAGCGCACAGCATGCATGAGGCAGAGTAGCTGTACCAGCTACACACAGTCAAAAAAGAGAGATAACAGGATGCTCCTGCCAGCTATTTTATGTGAGGGTTTTTGAGAGGCCAATTGTTGTCATGAATGAGGGCACAGTATTCCCCAGAATGATTGCACTAGTCACAACACTGACCCACTTGATGGAAGCATCATCTGGTGAGGATACCAGCAAGCATCCTCTGCTGCTTTCGCTGCTTGCCAGAAATAGTTGTTTGTCAGTTGGGGAGAAGGAAAGGAATGAAGTGTGTGAAGGGAAGCACAAAAAAGTGGCAATAGGAGCCCAGGAGTGCAGGGAGATGTTAAAGAGGAACATCTGGGCAGAGATCTGGCTCCTGCTGAATTCAGCAACAGAGTGCTCAATTGGCTCCTACAGGGCCAGAATTTAAGCGCTGGTGAAGGAAAGTTTTCGTGAGTGGGATGAAAAGCACATCTGTGTGGAAGAAGTGTCTGGACTGTCTGAAGCGATTGGATAGTTTCAGCTGAGATCTTTTATCCTTCACATGTTTGTAGAAATAAACTGGACATGACCAAAGACCTTTGCACTGTTTGAAGTCCTCTGCCTTGGTATGGGGGTCTACAGAAAGAATAGCTAGAGCCATTAAAACTCAACAGGTTGGACATGTTCCTTAATGGCACATAAACGAAAACTGCGGCCTAGTCCTGCAAGGGGTCTCCTTTTTCTTTCCCCAAAGTCAGCTACTCGGGGAGATCCAAGAACCATCATTAAAGAAGGGAAACACTCTTCACAAAGGGTGGTGACACAGACAAGAGGATGCCTCGGAGGCTTCTGAGTTAAAGAGTAAGAGAGGGTTTGACTATGCTAAACTGATAGAATAGCAATAAACAGATAAAAAGCGGATTTTTAAAGCTGCTGTATAAGACATGTTGGACTTGAAGCATACATTAGATCCAACCTTCTGGCAGAACATTAGGAGAGCTACTGATGCTGTCAGACCCTCACACGAGCTGGAGGCTGGAAACTTTCATGGGTGTGCATTCAACAGTTACATTTTCTTCCCAATGTAAAGGCTAAGTGGGATGTAGAAACCCAGTGGGAGATGCTGCCTCTCAGGTATAAAAGGAGCTGACAGAGGACAGGAGACACCTTGTTTCTGAGCAACACCTTGTTTCTGTTCAGCATGCTGCTCCTCAGTCCTGGGGTACTTGATTCTGCCTCATTCCAGGCAAAAGCCTGCTGCATGTGTTCCCTGTGTATGAACAGCCCCATACCTACTATTTTCTTTCTGTAGTTTTAGCAGTAGATTCTTTTTCCTCCTAACTTTCAATGGGTCCCACTTGCTTTCCAAGTCACTTCTCTCTTCTGGTTAGGGCTTCCAAAGTCTGTTTTCCCACCCAGGAGCAGCAGGGTCATCTAGAGGACCTTCTGTGTGGCAGGGTGCCACACTGCTGCAGACAAGTAGCCTGGGGCTGTGACACTCAGGACAGTCCTCCCCCACCCCTTCCCTCCTTGGGGCTGAGCAGAACAACTGGGGAACAACCTCTATTCCATGGGGGATCCAAACGTGATGAGATGGGGAGAAGGAACATTTTAAAGGAAGCAGCTGGAGTATCTTGTAGATGATTCCATCTTTAAGGTGGCACGGGAGTTGCTCACAGGAACGAGAAAAGGCTGTGTGCTGGAGAATTTTAAAATAAAATTGGAGTAAGTCCTAGAAAATAGTGTGGGGAATATCAATGTTTTGAAGCTGTGGGTTAATTAATTGCATAGAGAAATTTGAAAGCCTCCCTCATTATTTGTCATGATAAACTCCCCTTCCGCCTTGAAAACAGACTTTCCTCTTAGTTACAACAGTATGAATCAGAAATCTATTAAAGGCAAAACATTATGCCAGCATAAAAGGTAAATCAAGTATTTGCCTGCTGTTTCTTCTGGATAAGTCAGTGATTACCCAGCTCTTGGACTAGATTTTGCTATCAGTTTCAGAAATTTACCTCCCATGTAGTTCAGCTCCCATGTACAGAAAAAGTAGATAAGAATTTGGCTGGTTTGAGTCTCTAAAAACTAGTTTTGATTGCCCCGTTCATTAAAGCTGGTCATTAATTATACTTCCATGAAATTTGGATGGCCATAGCTTAAGTGGTAACTCATCTCAAAGTCTGTCCTTTCTGGATGGCAAATAAGTCGGGCTCAAGAAATTTTCATTACTTAGAGACCAGCAAAAGGAAGCTAGGAGTAACTTCAAAAGCTGAACTTCCACTAGTAATTTAAGTTAATAGCCAACTATCTGTGATCACTATAAAAATAACACCACGTAACAAAACCAATATGATATGAATTAAAACAACATTTGATTGTATCTACAGGCCTCTTTTGAATGAAGAGCTGAATTAAGTTTATAGGAATGACTATAAAATACCTAAATGCTTCCCTTTTTTAATTCTTATCATGTTATGTATTTTTTTCTGCACTCTTCAGGACATATTTCTGCAGTTAAAAGGGCAAAAACCTTAGGAAGGTCATCTAGAACTCCACTGACCACTGATTGTACACTGTATTTGCAAAACTAGAGGGTGCATAAATCTACCTTTCAGTACTTGAGTCTTTTCAGATGTTGTAAAAACCTTACTGCACCTATAAAATTCATCCCAGAGGAAGTGGTGTAAAGCCTGATGTAATAAAATGCATCTATCTCAATATATGCATTCATTAGTGTGTGCAGAAACACCCCTCATTAGTCACTGGTGAGGACATGTTTACTGGCTGTCTTAAGTACCAGCCTGGGTGGGTCAGCAATTTTATAAGCAAGAGCTCTGCGTGTCAGAGTGTGAAGTGAAATGACTGGCGGCTGTCTCTGCTGAACACCTAATTGACTGATCAACACAGATGCAGGAAGAGCTGAGAACAGAGGGACACTGAATTCAAGACAAGAAAAATTATGGGATGACTTAGGGTGGGCTGTGTGCAAGAGATCTGAAGCTAAAGAGGTGGATGGAATAGGAAGGTGCACAGCCCGGTTATTACTTTGCTTCAGGCTGTGGACTGCTAATTAGAGCTTTGACTTCTTTTCCAGCTTTAGTCCTTCTTTGAGTTTTATTTCAACACTGTATTTCAAACTAAAGCTTGGTAAGTAAGAGCAGGTTACAGAGTAATACACAGAACCAAATATTTGAAAAGCCCAGATGTTCTCTCCATGCCTGTGGACTCCAGCTTCACACAGCAGCAGAAACACTGCTGAAGTGGGTAGAGAGGTTGTGCCTGAGGTGTTCCACCTCTGCCCTACAAGGATGATGTGTCATGTGTTTCTGTTATTCAAAATTCCCCTGGAAGGATTTCCCTCTCACCATTATGAACTCAGGAGAAGCCTGTGCTCTGGATGCCAGGAGCCAAGCACTTTGCACTCACTCTGCTGCCCCTCATGTTCTGCAGCATTGGGTGCTTCAGCTACTTTGCTGCTGGGGTTAGGCTGTTACAAGCCAGGGTCATGTCCATGAGCCCTTAAACATACAGGACAGTTTATCCTACCTGGGAGTCAAAGATTCTGACAGCCATTTCACGGGTGGATGGCAGACACAGATTACATGAACAGTAAGGACATACCAGAAAAAGTTGTGGCACTACAGGAGCAGGAACAGCCTGCTCCAGCATCTCCACCTCCATGCAAAGAATGGAGTTAACAGCAGCTCTGCAACAAGAAAAAATACTTGAGCAGGGTGGATACATCATCATCTTGGTTTAAACCACTTCATAAATATGTTTTTAAGGCATTGAAAGGAAACGAGGACGATGATATGAATTAATATGCTGAGGACTGAAGAGGACAGAGCGTTTAGATCATCTGCTCCCTGGACAAGGCTGTTTTGCTCACATAACAAAGGCAAGAAAAGACTCTCATGCTGCACAATACCACGCCTTCTCATGGTGATAACAGGTCCATGGATAACAGGTCCACGGAAAAAGGTGGCAGCCTTGCACAGATATTATTGGCACCACACTCCCAAGGAAGGAACATAGCTCAAGAGGAGATAGTTGCTACTTCTCTCTGGGAGTAATAGATAATTTTCTCCTAGGTGATGTGGGTCATCTATGGATGGGCAATGGAATGTATTTCAATACCGTTTTTTTCTAAATCCATCATAACAACAGGGTGTTTTTCTACATTAAGAATATATGAGGATAATAGCCTGGGATTGGTTAACCTTAGATGTTTTTTGCCTGTAAACATTTGGATTTTTGCTGAACAGAAACAAGGACCACACATGGAGTTTTCTGGGGAATGGCAACCTTCGAAGTACTGGCTGTGCTAGACGAATTTGATGAGAGACAAGAGAAATCAGGTATTTTTTTATCCCAAACACAGTCTGGGCTGTGCTTAGGGCCTAAGGGACAAGCAATAAAAACCTTTGTAAATGAGATGAATTATGCATTCTGTGAGTTAATTTCTGCTCTGTTGCATCACAGTCCTTTCCAATTAAAATCTCAGTGAAATTGGCCCCTTTTAAAGAAAAATTAGGATTCCATGACATTTGATCCATAAGCAAGGTCACAGTAATAGTTACTCCTTTTTCAGATTCTCTTAATCTACAGAGAAATGTTGAGGTGGCAGAAATTCACTGCAGCTGCTCATGGCCATTGTTCCAAGGTTTTTGGCACTTTCCTGGATGCAGAGTTGGCCCTTGGAGGCCCTTTGGGATAGTTTTCACGCTGTGCTCTGCTAGCTGATTGCTGTCTTGAGCCAACTCTGTGAACCTTATTCTAAAATAAAACAGGAATAGGCAAGTTTGAGAGAAGGGAAGAAGAGGGGTTGGACTGAGAAATCCCTGATAGCCTTCTTGTGATCTCTGTCTTTCAGCCGCTCCCTGCTTAGTCTCAAAATAAAATATTTGGAGGTGGAGTAGAATAGTAGACCTGGTTTGTCTGGTAAAAAAGGTGTGGAGGACAGTCCCACTCCTGACTTCATGGAAGAGGATTACCCACAACATCCTCTTCTAGCTTTCTTCCAAGCAAGGGGAGTGGGACACAGTTTTTCTTTCCTTTTCCTTTTCCTTTTCCTTTTCCTTTTCCTTTTCCTTTTCCTTTTCCTTTTCCTTTTCCTTTTCCTTTTCCTTTTCCTTTTCCTTCTTTTCTTCCTTTTTCTTCTCCTCCTCACTCCATGTCCCCCTGCTCCCATCACCTCTTGGGTGATCACCCACCATGACATTGCATGAAACAGGGCTTCCTAAATATGATCTCTCTTTTGGAAAATATCTGTAGCAAAGGCACATCTTCACAACCCCCCACATTCTTACATGAAAACAAATAGTGTCTTTCTGGCCTTGGAAACCCCATACAACTCCAAAAGGCTGCTCTAGCAGGGAGCAGTGATCAGGCTTTTGCCCCAGGTGTGGATATTGGGCTAACACATCTTCCTAGGTGCTTTTTCATTTCTTTGAAGGTCCTAACTCCATGGGGGACTTCTAGAACAACTTGCCAATGGAATCAGGTGGTCCTAAACACCATTCCCCTATTTATCTTGCAAGAGCCTGCAGTGCAGTGTCTGCATCACTTGTTTTTAGCAGCTTAGTTTTTCTTATCTAAGGCAACTTTTTCTTTTGTAGATACTCTTCAAGCATTTGTCAAGGACACATTTGTTTTGAAACTTTAGAAGGTAAGGGGCTTTTTTCTTCAATGTTTTGGTTTGTTGCGTTTTTTTAAATTTAGTAACCTCTACTAAAGTCATATTTTTAAATTCTCTGAATCTTCCAGTGACATTGCAAATTATTGCTTTTTAAGCTGCAGTTGCTTTCCAAATTGGCCAGAGCAAGACTCTGACCAGAAAAAAATCTGCAAATAGCTTTTTAAAAGCAGCTATTATTAGGAAAAAGAAAAAGAAAAAAGGATAAAGAAGCCAGTAGTTGGGAGATACAGTTGAGTAATATTTAAAGCACTTGTAAAGCTTGTAAAATAGAAAATGACTGGTGTTTTAGGGTGGGTTTCCATTTACTTACATAGCAATCCATTAGATGAGCAATGCAGTGTACAGGTAAAAGTCGTCTGTGCTTTTAGAGCTGCCTGGAAGATTTCATTCTGACAAAGGTTCCAGATGAAAAAATGCCTTTTCAGAAATTACACTTTGAAATCTTTGTAAGTAGGAGCAAATTGAAACAAAGGAAATGGCCAAAAGTTTGGAGTTCTAACTCTTTCTACATGAAACTTTTGAGGTGAAATGTTGCTGTTTCTGCCTGCAGTTGGTGCAAAACACATGCAAGGTGCGTTTCAAATGCCAAATACCAGTCTTCATAAATGTGAGACAAACCTTTTTTCCTCTCTACCATCTGCAAAGTCCTGTTTTTCCCTGCCAGCCAGACATGCCCAAATACTCTTAGCTATTTTAATAATTGCCTGGAAGATACACCAATCCTGACGTGGAAAAAACATACGCATGTTTTTCTCTCATTCTCTCCCTCTTTTTCCATGTCTAACATAATCTCTCCTATTCCCCAGTGAAAGCAATAGAAAGTTTTTCTTGTGTACTTCCCCTGTGGTCACTTGTGGGTGGGCATCAATTGATTATTGCTGCTATGCTGCTGCCTCAAGGGAGGGATTAAACCAGATTTGAAACCCAGGAAAGGTCAAGCAAAGCAAAATGTGGCACCTGTACATTAGCTGAAAGTGCATGCTGACCTTCCACATGACATATCAAACACCAGCTGTGCTGCACAGAAACAAATTCTATTTCCTATGCACCATTCAGCAAAGGCTTGGGGTGGAATTCTATGCCAGTAACTTTTCACTTCATTGTGCAATGCAGTATTTACTTCCATAGCCTCGGTCAGCTGTTTTCTAATTCTGTAATTCAAGGTAAGTCAATAAATGGTTGTCGGAGAGGAAAATCATTACAATCAAATAAATGCTCTCTTTCAACATGTGTAGATGGGCAATGGTTTTCAAGAGGAAGAGTGTGAACAATAAAAGCAGATGCAACCCTAAAACTAATCAAACTTTAGGCAATTGGATTCAGCTTTCTGAGCTAAAGTGCTCCTTTACATAGGGATTTAGCAAGGTCCCTGCATCTGAAGCATCTCAAATTCCTGTAGAGACCTTGTGAGCACTGTCACGACCTTTCTGGCCCCTGCCAAATTAATAAACCTAGGTTAATTGTCTCTGCCTCTAACCAGATCCCCTGCAGCCTCACCAGAATCCACAGGCAGTCACACATGCAGCCTCCTCTCCTAGAAACCATTCCTCTCTCTCTCTCTAATCTTCCCATCTTCCTCAACATGGGAAGATGTCAATAAAATTTAAAAGTAGTAAACCATGGCTTTTCATCATTGCCTCTTCTGCCCCCAGTGTAGTGACTGCTGTGTGACAAAGTACATAATATGCCCAGGCCTTATCCTGCACTGCTTGCCATTTTCTACAGAGACTTCTTTTGAGGTGGTGAAAAATATCCAGATCACTACCTCTGCAGTGCTTTAGATTCACTTTGTCCCATTATAAATGACACTTAGAGGTGCAGAATAAAGGACATTTGTTACCTTCTGTATGGGCACAATGATGTTTTGATCTTGTTCAGGTTCAATTGCTTACATGAAAGATGTCATGGTATCTAGAGTTCTTCAATAACCCAGTTCCCTCATGTTAAAAACAAAACAAAACAAAACAAAACAAAACAAAACAAAACAAAAAAAACACAACAACAACAACAAAAAAAAAAGCTATTCATGTATACTTCAGCCTGTATACTTCAGCAGGACATTCTTTAGTGTGGATCTCAACCCTTTTCTAGACTTTTTCTTTACCCTGCAAAACTGTAAATCTATTATACTCTACTAAATGAGTACACAATTAGCTGGATAAATAGCACCAGCCTTCTTAATTCCTACCTTTCAGAGTTACTTTCAGAAAATGGAGAACATGTGAATTTGCTTGAAACACGACCTATGATTTTAAACTGAAAAGGAATGCAAAACAATCACCTTGTCATCTGACTGATCAAATTGATTTCTTTCTTGTGTGTGTATGAGTGTGTTTTAAAGCAGGTAATTCTGTGTTTTAAGGAGAGAGGAAGGACATACCATGTTCACTGATGGGGCTATCACCTACCACTTTATAGCTGGTGTCAGGTGACCTCTGTAAGACCTTTCTGCCAAAACACTTTTCTCTTGACAGTAAACAGGCTTCGCTTCTGTGTTCAGCAGAGCTGGAGTTTGATCTGATCCCTGTCATCATTAAAGTGCCTCTAGAACACAACTTTAATCTCCTTTGAGATATTTCCCAACCTGTATTTTGTAACGTGATTTCCATATATATCAGCCCATAAAACTAACTCCTTTAAAGCATGCTTTCAAGGAGATTTGTATTCTTAGGCACTCAACTGGGGTTACATGATTTTATGAGGGATACAATATAGATTTCTTTGCCAGAAAAGAGTTTGAGCTGATTAGTTTAGGTCCAGGTTGGAACTTGCAGAGTCCAAAGTTCAGCTTGGCCCTTGGTTTTTGGCCCAAACCCAAATCCCTCCAAATTTCCCTGTCACTCACTTTCCCCTTTGCTTTGGTGTGGGTGGTTCAGACTCCTGTGGACTGGTCCCTCCTCTGCGTATTTAGCACACGTTCACAAACAACTAAGTGGAACTTCTTCCTCCATCTGAAATTTGCAAGTAATGCATGCCTTTTTCACCGTGGTCTTCACAGATGTTCTCCAGCTCTGGCAGATACATTGTCCACAATATTTTTTCCCACCACAGCTCATCACAGTGATGGTTCATTACCATCTGCAAAGTGGCTGCAGAGGTTATTATTATATATCTGTCAGGCTATTATTGAAAACAGTGTTAGAGTTCAAATCCCAAATTCCATAACTGTGTAATTCAAACTATTATCATGCTTTCTACACTAAGAACTTTTGTTAGACTCTTCACTGCCCAGAGGTGTTCATATTTCACTTACTTGGCGTGATAACAAAGTCAGGCTGCGTTATCTGGAATAAAACTACGCCAATCCATAACTGAGCAACAGGGAAAGCAAAGCTGCCTTCTGATTCTCTGGGTGAGTGACAAGATAGGGAAAAGAAACTCTCTTTAGCTCATGTGTTTCTCTGTAGAGGCCTGGCTACCCTGAAAATCCCTGATGCCTGATTTGAGAGAGCAGACTGAGCTGTCACGATGAAGGAATAAGGTACCACATTCTCCTAAGCAGATTTAGAAATGCCCCACCAATGGATTTATAGTTTTGGCACTTTGGCTTGTACTCAGCAGCTGCTGTAGGTAGACATCCCACACTGCATGCAGGGGTAAACCTGGTGAAATAGGAATTTCACGATAATTGCAGTACAGCATGGTGTTACAGCTGAGCCCGGTTCAGTGGAGTGTGTGCATCTAGAGGACATTTCCCTGCAGAGCACTCATTTTCTTCTTTCTCTTTCACACACGCTCTTAAATGTCCCACTTAACTCCTGACACCATCTCTACCATTCATTTGCTGAATGATCTCCCCTCAGATATACTTAGAGGACTTGTCTGCATAAATCTTTCCAATCTGTTTGCCAGTGATTTCCTAGGAGTAGCAAGGCTTTTAGAGTTGGGAGTCAGACTTTCCCCTCTGGCATCAACAAGGGCAGAGTCCAGCAAAAAGCCACTCAGTCAGCAGTTTGCAGAGTATCAGCAAGGCAATTAACCTAATGCCAGAAACGATAACATGCCCAGCCCTTGCCTGTTCCACCCATATTTTGCTGCCGAAGAAGTGCTGTAGCATTCATTGCTAAGTAGTTTACTGAACCTTCACTTAATCCTTATCCCTAGCTCAAGCTTCACAATATGCAACTTCTTTCTATCATCCTCTTGGATCTGCAGAAGTTAATTACATGGACAAGCACCAGTGACTGGGGTAAGCAGCACGATCCTGCTGACAGGTAGGCCTTCCTGATACAAAGTCTGTATTGCCATCTCATGTCATGAGTGGAGTTGCCTTTTTCATGGTCCACCAGCTAGCTCTCCTTTCCCAGTGCCCTTCAGACAGCTTTTCTTAAGGGAGGCTTTGTTCCTAAGCAAGTCCTCCGAAGAGGAAAACCAAGAAGAGCTGCAGTCCAGGTCTGGGTGTTGCATGCTGAGAGGAAGGCAATCCATGGCAGTGGTAAGGACTATGTGGCAGCAGAATGTCTTTGACCCTGTCTGAGGAGACCAGTCTTCCTCCTGCTCCCTCCCTGCCATCTCTCTCCCCTGTGGAATCATTTCCAACTGTTCTTAGCACCTGGCAGAGAGAATACAAGGTGATGAGCACACAGTAACTAACTGCAACACTGCAACAATCCCAAAAGCTGTTAAGCAGGCATGGCATTAGCATCTTTTTTTGGAAGGGGGGAAAAAAGAAAAAAAAGTAAATATATCACTGGATCACTGTAACCCCTGAGAAACTGAGCAGAACCTATGTCAGAGTCCATCCAAAAGCATAGGGATATTTCAGTTTCAATTGCCTCATACAGGTCTGGGCCTAGCTAGGAGAAATACGTGGAGACACCATCTAAAAGAAAAGTATTGTATACCTGACGATAATATTTAAAAAGTGCCTCATAAATTTCCTTTTCAGCAATAACTATGAGCATCTAAAGTGTCAGTTCCTGAGGGAATGAGCATCTACAGAGTCTGGATGTAAAACTCATCATCCTCCCTGGTTTTTAAAAGCAAAAGTTCAGACACTTGTTCGTTTTTATTTGTCAGCAATGAAGAGATGAGGCCACTGAGTAACAAAAAATAACTACTGAGTCACTAGAGAGGCTGCAGGTTAGATTGTGATTCCCACTGATGTGAGAAATCCATACTTAATTTCTGTAGACAGTGCCCTTGTACCATATGCAACCGTAAATTGAGTTGAGTGCTCCTCCAGCACTCATGACCACAGAGTCATAGAATCAGAATTAGAGAACCACAGAATGCCAGGTTGGAACGGACTTCAGGGATCTTCTGGTCCAACCTTTGTAGGCAAAAGCACCTTGGCAAAAGCCCAGCACCTTGTCCAGCTGAATCTTAAAGTTTTCCAGTGTTGGGGAAACCACCACTTCCTTGGGGAGCTTTTCCCAATGGCTGATTTTTCTCACTGTGAAAAATTTTCCTCTTGTGTCCAATCAGAGTATTTCCAGGAGGAAATTTTACCTATTCCCCCTTGTCTTTTTCATGGGACTCCTTGTAAAAACAGTCTCTATCTTCCTTGTAGCCACCGTTTAAACAGTGGAACACGGTGGTTAGGTTTCCTCTAAGCCTTCTTTTCTCCAGGCTGAACAAATCCAGTTCTCTCAGCTTGCTCACATGGCTGAACTTCCCAGTCCTTTGGTCATTTTTGTGGCCCTTCTCTAGATGCTCTCTCACCTGTTCACAACTTTAGTGTTAATTCTCAGCTCTGGAAGGGTTTTTCCTGTGTCTAACCTGGCCATTTTTCTACAGATGTAGGAAGAGGTCTGCAGAAGAGTGTAAGGATCCTGAGCACACAAGCCCCTACAGGGAAGACAACATTTGCATCTCATCATTTCAAACAGAGATGTGAATGTAACCCTTTTTCTTCAGATACCTGGTTATAACCACCATTAAAAAAAAAAAAAAAAAAAAAAAAAAAAAAAAAAAAAGCGAGAAAAAAGAAAGTATCTAGACTCCATTTAAAAAAATCTCTCTTCCCCTAGTGTCCCTAAAATGGCCATCATCATTTAACATGTTTTAATATCTTTAACATGTTTTAGTATCTAGTTTTAGTCACACTAAATCTGGCTTGGTTTTCTGTCTGAGACGTTAAAATTCTTTTTCTGCTTCTTGGATTGCATTTGTAGGGTTGTTTTTTGGTTGGTTTTTTGGTTGGTTTTTTGGTTTTGTTTTTCTTTTTTTGCCTAGACTAATTTAAAATATGCTTTATAAAATATTTGATGCTTCCAATCCCTTCTGAGAATACAGATATTTTTATCCTTGATTTTGGATAGAAAAAGAAAGGAGACCACTAGGGTGTAAAAACAGCATCCCCTCCCTTTGTTCATTCCTTTAATATTTTCTTATTTCTAGCATGTGGCTTTCCCCTCTAACAAGGTATTATTCTTAATATATTCAGCAGAAAGAAAAGAGAGTCTGAAAATGACCAGAGCAGCTGCCTGAACCCTCTTACATGCTAAAACTCCTTAATGGTTCAGGCTTGCTGTGGACTGAACAAAGACAGCCATGCTTGCAAATAGACATACTTTCCAACTGCATCTGTTTGCCTAGAAGAAAGAAATTATGAATTATTCTCTGTACTCATACTCCCGTATTATGGCTCCTATCAGTTTGTATTTTATGTGAGTAACAAACCAATCTCAGTCCCACAAATTTTAAAGGAGAGCAAAACATAGTGAAGTATATATATAACACGAGCTGAATGGAACCAAAATAACCATCCATATAGCAAGGAGAAAGCCACATGTGATCTAGGGTAAAGGACTGTATTCTACTTGATCTGGAGATTAAAATATATCATATTTAATACGAATCCAAAGCAATACTGTCCCCAATACAGAGAGGGGATACAGCCCTACAGCTTTTAGAGTAAATCTGAAAGAATAAAGGAGTTACTAAAATATCACGTGAATATGAGTCCTTGCTAGTATTTCTACACTTGTCAGTCTACTGTTTTTCACAATTTTTAATGTTTCTTTGCTTGCATCTTACTCTGTACCCAATATATCAGGGCTCCTTAAAATATCCTGTGGAAAATCTTGGCACAGAAGACAATCTCGAGACAATGCCACCTTCAGCTCTCTGCCCACCACTTGTGCTGTGTGTACCACCCCAGCAACAGATGCTTCCTCACCACCAGGGTTCCCTCCCTTGCTGGGTGTGTGGCGTATAATCCTGGTGCATAATCATGATATTACATGCACAGTGATGAGTGCACAGGACAGGCACAACCCAGCTCAGCCTCTGAGAGATGGAGAAATGGATGTGGCTGAAAGACTTTGTGTCAAGGTTAGTCTTTAGGTGGACTTGCCCTGCAGGTGGTCATGCAAACAGTTGTGCTGCATGTCCACAGGGAATGGATGTATAGCTGAGCTGCGTGAGATAGGGAAACCATTTTCAATTATCCAGTCAAACCTCACACATTAGGTGGAAGCACATAGAACACAGTCTTTGTAAAGGTCTCTAACACAAATTCACAGAATTTTAGGTGATATAGTAATAAACAAGTTTCAGACAAAAAAAATGATGCAATTTCATGCTGTTTCCTGCTCTGGTTTCCTCGTGACTCTGAGCTAGTGCTTAGGCCTAAGTCAGATTTTTCTGAGAGTCCATTCTGTTCCCTTCCCTGCTGCATGTGGTTTCTTTTATTCTTCTATATTTACACTTAGTCATCTGTAGTTTTCCTTTTTTCTATCAAAAATTACTAGAGAGAAGTGTTTTCTATTATTGTCTCCCTTTGATGCCTCCACAAGACTCACTAGGCATTTCTCGTGAAGCTGATGTGAATTCAGAAATAAAAATATTGTGAAGTACACTGTGAAAATACTCCAAAATATCCCCCAAATGGCAACTAATATTTTATTCCAGTCAAAATTATTTTCCCTTTTATTTTTCCATGTGACCACTGAACCAATCCCTTCTTTAGCTTTGGCCATTTCCTCCCACCAACTGCTAACCCTCTCTACGTCTTGGTATTGGACCACATTTCCTTGTTTCCTGCCACTCTCATTTCAACAGTTTAATATTAAAATAAAACTCATTGGAGATAGTGAAAAGCCAACAACATTGTTGGGCTTTTGTGATGGCTGCTGTGGAGACAGAGAAAATGAGAGAGCTGAATACCTTGCCTGTTCTCTCACAGGACCCTCCTGTGGTGGGGCTGCTGAGGGTGGAAGAACAGCAGGTACCAATTGCTGCCACAGGAGTGCCCTTTTGACAGCACTGCACCAACCAGGACCCCGTGACCCCAGCCATGAGATGATCTGTGAACTGGAGAGACAGGGAATGGTCAGCAGGGCTCACTCACCCTTCAATAGTCCCATATGATCTGTGCATAAGTCCACTGACAGCGGACCATTGTGGCCAGAACAAAGTCACACCATCCCTGAGTGCTGCCATACGTGACATGCTGGAACTTCAGTATGGACCGGAGCCCAAGGCAGCCAAGTGGTGCCACCATCCACATGGTTAATGCATTTTTCTCCCTTCCTCTGGCAGCAGAGTGCAGGCCCCTGTTTGCTCTCACCTGGAGGGGTGTGCAGTACACCTGGAACTGACTGCCCCCAGGGGTGGAAACCATCTGTCATGGACTGATTCAGGCTGCACTGGAAAAGGGTGAGGCTCCAGAACACTTGTAGTACATTGATGACATCATTGTGTGGACAACATAGCTGAGGAAGATTTTGAGAAAGGGAAGAAAATAATGCAAATTCTTCTCAAGACTGGTTTTAACATAAAGCAAAGTAAGGTCAAGGGACCTGCCCAGAAAATTCAGTTTTTAGGAGTAAATGGCAGGATGAATGTCATCAGATTCCAATGGATGTGGTTAACAAAACAGCAGCTATGTCCCCATCAGCCAGTAAAAAGGAAACACAAGTTTTCATTGGTGCTGTGGGTTTTTGGGGGCAGTGTATTCCAGATTACAGTCAAATTGTTAGCCCTGTTATCAAGTGACCCAGAAGGAGAACATTTTTAAGTGGGGTCCTGGACAACAAGAAGCTTTTTAACAAATTAAACAGCAGACTGTTCATGCAGTAGCCCTTGGGCCAATAAGAACAGGACAAGATGTGAAAAATGTGGTCTGCTCTGTGGCCAGATAGAATGGTCCTTTGTGGAGTATCTGGTAAAAGGTACCTGGAGAGACTCAAGTACAACCTCTGGAGCACTGGATTCAGGGATACAGAGGATCTGTGGCCATCTACACCCCAACAGAGAAAGAGACACAGTCAGCTTATGAAGGGGTTTGAGCTGCCAGGTTATTGGCGCCAAAGCACAGCTGCTTCTGGCACCCTGACTACCAGTGCTGGGCTGGATGTTCAAAGGGAAAGTCCCTTCCACACATCATGCCACTGATGCCACGTGGAGTGAGTGGGTCATGCTGACCACACAGCAAGCTCAAATAGGAAAACACAGTTGCCCAGGAGTCCTGGAATTCATCATGAAGACAAAAAGTTTGGACTATCATCATTGTCAGATGAGGGAAAGGAGACACTGAGGAGGCTCCACCATATAATCAGCTACCAGAAAATGAAAAGCAATATGCTCTCTTTACTGGTGATTCCAGACAGGACAGCCTGGCATGGTCAGGTATTTTTGGGGCTCTTCTGTGTGGTAGGTACTCATGTGGGAATCATTCACCTTTCTTGTACACCCTTTTATTAATATTGCTGTGACTTTTCATTTCTTATTTCATTGCTGTTCCCAGTAATTTGCTCTCTTCTTGGCCTGTGATCTTTACCTTTTGTGCCTCCAATTCTCCTCTCCAGCCTGCTGCAGGGGAAGGAGGGAGTGAGCAAGTGGCACACGGTTTAGGGTGTTTTGGTGGGAACACTAAATTGGGGAATACCCAATTCCTAAACCATGACAGCAAGTTAGGGGAAGTCTAGCAGGAACACATGCAAAACTTTCTAATCAGCCCTAAGATGCATTGATGTTGTCTGACAAGAACATTGCCTTTTTCTTGAAGAAAGGGGTGGAGAAAGGGGGGAGAAGGCACAAACAGACATGAACTCTCTAACTGGTATTTCCCATTTCCATGGTTCTTTGCCAGGTTTTCTTTTGCCATCAAACAATCAAGTCTCAGAGGACAACAAAAAGGTTTTTGGTTTTCTATGGAATTTAAGTCTTCTGTGAACTCCAAACAGCTCAGCAAAAAGTAAGCTCCTACAGGATCATCCACCTTCATAATGCTGCTGGAAGCTCTCTTTCAAGCTTCAATATTACCATTGCAGTAACTGACTGAAGATGTGCATATGCTGTGCTATAAAGGGAGAGCTGGCACCCACGCTCTGGTTATGTTAAATTGATGTTTGATTTACTATTAATAGGCCTTTGAAAAGAAATTAAATTATGAATCCTGTATATTGGTCTCAGAGTTGCACATTTCTCATACAACATGCTGCAACATTTGTAGAGTGCTCAGAAAAGGCAGACACAGGACTATATTTGTATCCCCCTGTCTGCTCCAGCCACCACAGTATAAGAGTTCATTAACTTGATTGAAAGCAGAAGTGCCTTCTGTCCCCAACCCATTAAAGAGATACAGATTTGAACTGGCAGAGAGCCTACTCTGTACCTGCTCAAACAGCCCTCTAAATCTCATCCTCGTCAGTGGCTCAAAGCAGTGGAGTTAGACTGCAGCTTCTATGAAAGCAGTTTGTTTTTCAGAAGTTGCAAAACTCATACTGCAGCCTCTTGAATTCCTTTTGCAACAGGAGGTACTTGGACAGCTTGTGCTCCAATGTTATCCTGAAGCACCTGCCAAGGGGTCTCACCCCTTGCAATGAGCATGATTGGAGCCAACAGCTAAGTCTGTTGAAGCCTGACACGAATTGTGCTTAATCAGTCCTTCAGAAAATCCCTGAGCTGCTCCTTAGACCTTACTAGGCAGTTTCTATAAAACATGAAAAAGTAATTTGAATGGAAGCAATGGTCAGGTTAGATAAGCACAGCAAAATCTTGCTGCTTTTTAGCTTCTTATATCCCCCTTCACATCATCTAGTAGGGAGTAGATGAGAATCAGCAGGGCTTGGCTAAAATGTATTTTCCAAGCTTGCTACAGTTCTTTGGCATATCAGGCATCCTTTTCTGTGTCTGCCTGTCCAGCCCACCAGTCCATGCTGGAGCAGCTGGTGGGGTGACTGGGCTTTGCAGGGCAGCAGCCCCCATCCCTCTGTGTGCTGCAGTAGAAAATAGCACCCGCTGCTTGGCGGCTGGGGAAGCCTGGCCAGGGGGAAGGAGCAGTTGAGGCACCACGGAGTTGCTTGGTCTCTCCAAAGATGCAAACAGTCTCCATGAGGCAGAGAAGGGAAGGCAGGGACTTCCAGTTACCATGCTGTGCAGGGACTTGACAACTAAATGAGCAGGGAACGGATGGTGCCTGGCTCTCCACAGGAAGTGGGGACCAGTTGGCAAAGGCAAAAGGAGAGACAGCTCTATTTTTCCACGGCTAGCCAAGGGAGTACAACTTTACTGTGACTCTTTTACTTTATCATAGGCCACCTACAAAAAGGTGCTGCATTATGCTAATCTTTGTGTGCACAGCAGAACATGAGCCACAACTTGGGAAAATCACCACAGGACATAAACAGCCCTCTACGTCACAGTGGCTACAACTGCAGTAGCAAACTGATATGGTCCAGGGCATGGGTCCCATCCCTGGCACCAGAGTATCTGCACTGTTAACTGCTGATGTGTTTATTGGCACAGGTTTGATCCATGCAAACAGTTCCAGGCAATGCCAGGGCATGCTTTGATGCTGAGGAATTTTCTCCATTGATGAGGTCTTTTCCTTTGTGTGGGAAGACAGTTTCCTTATATGATTGTAAGCTGTGCCACTTACTGTGAGGACCGCAGAAGCCCCGGACTGATTTATTTGCTGGGAGAGAGACAACCATTGAGGCCAGAACCAATGTATTTTTGTGTAAAATTGTAGAATTATTACTGTAAATATTTTTAATAATAAGCCATAGCAATGCTACTAAGATTAACAAGTAGAATATACTAAAATGCATGTTTGGCAAGTTATTAAAATTGTGAAAGAGTAAGTCAGATATGCTGGGTGCTGCATAGTAGGTCTGTATTAGTTTTCATGTAAAAATACCTGCCAAATGCTAAATAGAGTAGCTTATAAAATCAATGATTCTCTGCCTTTACACATTTTATTTTCTTGCCTGTCAGGCTCTGGAAGGTTGGCTGCTTCTGATCTGGAGCAAGCAACATTTAACAGCACAGCAATCAGCAGTGATCAAAGCTACTTCAGCTGTAAGTTCATTTTTTGCCCATGTACCAAATGTTATTTGCAGCAATGCACACTGGATGTATAGGTTCTTTTGCTCCAAAGGGATAAGTTCTCAGTGACACACATGGCCCTGAACAAGCTAACTGTGCCTGTTGTTTACAGTGTCTGCTCTGAGAAGTGCTCTATCATCAGCGGAAACGCTGCCGGGGCGGGCAGATTTCCTTAAAATGTCAAGGTTATCATTACTCTCACTTCATCAAAGATCTCATTGAGACAAACTGTGGTGACATGCACCCCTTCCTGGTGATTCTGCTTGTCATGAGGTCTAATTCCTCTGCCTCCCAAACCACACACCCCTTCTGCATGGCAGGACATGAGTCTGCCTCAGTTTCACATGACACATGTGAGGTGCCTCTGTTCCAAAAGCCACAGGGACACGATGAGAGGAAGGCAGCATTCTCAGATAGCATTTCTCTTTCCACTTCAGATGGCTACCTGTGATGTGAGGAGCTCCCTGTGAACATCCATGGAGTTTTAATCCCTCTTTAAAACCCTGCCTTGTGGTGATGCTTACAGAGCCCGACTCACAACACAGTCAAGGAGAAGGTTCAGCAAGTTGAGGAAAGTGCTCATCAGGTCACTGTGACTCCACCAGGCACCCAGTCCTCCCAACAGCCTTCCTCAGTGCAGGAGGGCCTGAAGCTTTCAGAGGAGTTTTCACGAAAAAAAAGACTACCTTGTCTTCATCAGTGAAGAGAGTCCAGTGAGACAGGTCTCCCCGAGTTAGAGTCACTCTTAGGGAGTTTTTCCTTCTTTCCCTTCCCTCCACCCCATTTCCACAGTAAGTGTCTGAGTTCCTCAGCAGGCTTTAAATAGAAATCATCAGGAAGGGCAGGCAAGGTTGATCAGCTTTGCACACAGCAGGAGGTGCTAGTGCAGTCATCAAGAATTAACACATCAGTTTCAAACCAGGGACAGAGACAGCAAAGATGATACACCACACACACAAATTGCAATTCAGCATCGCTGAAAAGACTCCAAGAAGCAGGGCTCCATTGCAGCTGGCACAATGATGCTGCCTTCAAATCTTCAAATCAACCACTCCAGATTTATACCCATGCTGCTCTTTGCATCCCTTCTTCCAAAGGAAGAATTGCAGCCTGGGATTAGCAATTCCCATTTAATACAGGGAAAAA
>VYXD01008192.1:562863-665709 GCA_013397195.1 Hylia prasina | reverse complement strand
AAAAAAAAGAAAAAAAGAAAAGAAAAAAAAGTTATATTAACAGATTACAATCACCTGCAAATCATTAGGAAAATAAGAGCTTTTATCAACTTCAATAAAATCATGAAATAAATTCAATATATTATTTATTCTCTATGAATAAGCAACTAGGGTACTGGCTGGGGACATTCTACAGTAACAGAAGATAATTATCTCATTTTACTGACACCCAGGGAGCCTTTTCATTGACTAGCTCATTTTCATTTGTTCGAAACAGCCAAATGGCAACAGAAAACCACATAGCACAGCAGTGACATAACAGTAATTCTGAAGGCAGGTTTTACAGATGTAAAAGCCAATAAAGGTTCTTGGGTCTTATTTTCCTCCCACCAGTGTACAATCTTTCCTCTATCAGCCATCTCCAAAGCAAAGGCAAGCTCTTGGGGCTGGTGGTGGAAGTCATAATTGTAAGTTTAACAAACCTCTGTGTGTAAATCTGATGTGTTATTTATAAAGGTCTCCCATGTAAATATTGATGAGCCAACTGTTCAGCTAGGTTACTCAGCATACATATAGTATATTTGTGAACCAGAAACCTAAAAAGCCTAGACAACAAAGAAACTAGCTGGATAAGAAAAAACACACTTTGTGGCCTGTGCAATTGGAGTTGCAATTCCCCAACAGAAGCAGAACAGAGTCAAGACTGATATCAACAGTCAATTCTTTGTTTCCTACAACTCTGTCACACCTTTACCAAGATCATTTGCATTTTAAAAATATAAACATATATGAGTGCTCAAATTGGTTACTTTCCCCTAGAAATCTTGATGTCTCCCTACCATCATTCAGTTTTTGAATCTGAAAGCCATTGGTCCTTATGTTCTTCTCCAAACTTCAACTGCAAGTGGACTGGAGTCCACAGGTTTGTACCCTTGTGTGCCATCCACAAAAATCATACAGAAGTCAAAGACAAAAGAACAAAAGAACAGAGAAAGAGAAAAAAGAGGTGGTTTGTGGCCTAAGGAAGAACTAAAATTTTCTTCCCATTCTGTAAAACTGCAACATAACATTAAGAAAACTAATTCACAACCTGCAAGTGTTACATCTCCTCCACATGAGTCTGAGAGGACACGATGATCTGCATTTATATCTCCACAACAGAGAAATTAAAACCAATAAGAAGTTGAAACTCTGCATCAGGTCATTGGTCATTTTTTGACCATAGGTATGTGAACAGACCAAAAGGAACAGAAAGTCTTTACTTAAAGACAGACCATATCTGGAGCTCCAAGCATGTGGTAACTGAAAAGGAAGACTCTTGAAGCTGTGTTTCACCATGGCTGGTAGCATGATACTATTTGCAATCCTATCAGCTTAAAAGTCAATGTGATGGAGTTACATTATCAGCTCCAGATGAGTAGAGGAGAAGTTCAGATGTAGTATCAGATAATTCAGGAAGTGTTTTTTGTTTAAAACCTAACTACAGTCATGGGAGTGTGGAGATGGAGAAAATGGAGCTGTTGAAACTTGCCAATTCTTCTAAACCATTACATTCTGCAGAAAAAGTTCTTTTTTCATGAAGTTTCGGCAAAATTCAACCTGAAGTTCAACTGAAATGTGCCTTTTGTTCAAAGTATCTTACCTGGCTCCTAGCCAGACCATCTCTTCTATTGTATGGAAGACAGAGAGCCCAGCACCTAGTGTAACCTTCAACCCACAATTCCTTCCTCTCTGAAGCAGAATCATTTTCCTTTCCTTCTTTTGCCCGTTTTTCTTAATTCTTCCCTGACTCCTCCCAAAACAGTACATTAGGACTAATACCAAATAAATTGTTAATGATATGTCTCTTGCCTTCTTCTTTTGTGGAAACACAGAAACAAGACAATTCCTCATCTCTCTGATAACGCCACTAACTTAACATAGTTTTCACACCAGTGTGTAGCAGCAAGGCAAAGTGCTTTGATGAATAAAAGGGTATTTTGCCCTAGTTTTATAGGGGTTTGATGTTAGGACAAAACAAGAACTACTTGAACACTTCAGACACTTTTTTCCTTTCTCCTTTCTCTCTTTCTTCCCTCACCATCTAGCCTATGCCTTGTGATATATACATCTCTTGCACTCCTTCTGCTACCCTATTCCACTCTGGGGGGGCTATTCTGCAAATTACAATATTTTGTGATAGTTATTTTGTTAAGCATATATCAGAGTTAGCATTAACTGTATATACACAGTATTTTACCAGTATCTGGTACACCATTGTTTACTATTCAGTGACTCTATGCATAACAGAGGCTGTTAAATGCAGATCTGGCATTGATTTTGCCTTTTTCTAAACAATCTCCTTCCATCTACTAAAATGTTTTGAGGATTTTAGTTGTCATACACCAGCTTGTTGTCTCTATTCCTTTCATAGGCACATATGAGAACATTTTTTTCCTTCTCTATAGCCCTAGTGCTCAGGCCCCTGGTCTCCCTGCAATCTCCTTATGAGGCACATGCTTCCTATTACCTTCAGGTGGGATACTGGAGACCTGCTCTGCAAGACTGGATATTTAGTAGCATGCAGAGAACTTTTACCTTCTAGTGGTGCAGCAGTAGGACAATTCTCCATTGCCTTTTTTCCAATAGGCCTCTTTAACAAAACTGTACTACAGCTTTTGTGGTAACTTTTGTTCAGAGATTCAGGAAATTCATTTAATTTCCTTCAGTGGAGATTTTGGCTTATCACAACAAAGTCAAATCCTTCAGGTTTCCATTGCATTAGTCCTGCTAGGGAAAGCTAAGCATTGAAACTCCAAACAAATAACAGTTTAAAACATTACACAACAGGCAAGCAGGCATTGCCAAGGTCTAAAATGCAGAATGTTTGCAACTTTATTATCAAGACTTTCTTTCTCTACTTTATCACTGAATTCTGGAAACTTCTCTATAAATGAAGCTACCTATTTATTTATATCTTTCCTCTGAAACAGAAGATTAAATGTAAATACTGAATGGTAGACCCTTAAAACATGAAGATGAGATTGTCAAAAGACTTAGTAGCTATTGTATTTTTATTTATTCTAGGTTTAAGAGGAAGATGGTCACTTGTCGGGTAAATTAATACAAAATTTCCTACTCATGTTATGTTTAAAATCATCTTACTATCCCTAATTTTAAGGATTCAATTCACTTCTGATTGAAAATTCATTTCTTCACTTGTTCTCAATTGCCAGTATTTTCTGCTGAGGAATGTAATACACCTTGGTATATTATAGCAAAGGAAGGGCAGTACGTATCCTTCTTGAACACAGATTTTATGGGCTCAGAAAGTTGGGACTTAAGGTGCAACTAAAAGAATAAATCGTCTGTCAGTAATTAGTATATTCATAGTATATTGCTGCATGTTTGAGGCTGTAAAAACCCAAAGATTGTTCCTTCACTAGAAAAAACAGAAGCATTAGAAGGAAACAATTAGTAAGCCACATCTACTTAACATAACTTAAAATCTGCATAGGGCCTAGGCACATTTAGATTTTGTTGTTAGATAGGCAAATAAAGTAAATATTGTGTCTCAAATTAGGGAAACACACCTGACACCTAACTGACCTTGGGAAACAGAAGTGAGCTAATCTACACTAAAATTAACACCTTTCTGGCAGTGCACACAAAGCCCTGAGTAAGACACAATGAAAATAAGATCTCAAATTCTCAGATTGGTATGGGGAGCCCCTTTGAATTGCACCTTGGATACAAGCTGATTTGCCTGGATGGCAAACAAAGATTTTTTTTCCCTTCTCCCTTGGGCTGCTCCAGAGCTGGATTCCCTTCCTGATGTGATCTCTTGAAATGGTCCAGCTCTTGGATGGTTCCCTGCACTCAGAGGAGGGGCACTCCTACCCTTCATTATCCATGGGCAGAGGGTTGTGCTAGAGGAACATCTTCCTCATAGAATCACACAAAGGTCAAAGCAAAGCCAACATATTTATTTTCTAAAATAAATAGTGGATAATGTCTTATGGTGTTAAATGGTATAGATTTAATTCTTATCCTGGCAAACAGCTTCAATTTAGATATGTAAATATCAGTCTTTGATCTGGAGAAATAAGGCAGGGGTGCTGGTTCTCTCGATGGGGTGATGTCATGCTTCAGATTACGTCCTCATTTCCTGTTGGTGCTTTCCCAGACCAGGCACACAACTGAGTCTGACTATTGTTAAGCTCTGTGAGACTGGTGACCGAGCCAGCCAGAGACCAGGCGAAATTTCTATTTTTGTTTTGCCTTCTTAAATCAAGACTGACACACTAACATAAATAAGCACAAATATTTCCAGAAAGCTGCATTTTCAGGGCTCTTTCCCCTAATACAAAGAGCGGCGAGTTATTATCCTGCCAATGAGCAAACAAGAACACCCACAGACATTTGTTCAGAGCAGCTTCCTGCCACAAGCCATGCAGCACATGCTCAAAACGACAGCTGAGCTTGAGGATGCATGCACAGAGCCCAGAGCACCAGCTCCTGCTTCCAGGTGGCTCTGGCAGCCCAGCAGGACACCATGGCCACCCTCCCCAGCTGCGCCCTCTCCTCCACCCCTCCTTATCTCTCCTCTCCCTGCAGGTAGCTGCAGCAGGCACACAGCCGGTTCTGAAGCCAGGAAATGATCCCTTTGTTTACACCCGCAGGACCAGGCCAATCTGAAGCGCGCTCACTTTGAAACTATCAGGGAGCACAAAGCAGAGCCGTATGGGTCATAGAAGAAAGACCCCTAAACCCAGGGATGAAAATAGTTTTGTCTTCAAATTCTCAGCATAGAGATGGAAAAAAAAAAATTAGAAAAAACCCTGTGTTAGTGTTCAGCCTCCCCTCCTAAAGATGTCAGGACAGTGTGCATCTCCCTCCTGAAGCTTTGCTAATTTGAGCAGTTCTGCTAGCTGGAAGATTCAGAGGAAGGGAGAGTTAGCAAATTCTGCATCTTCACTTTGCCAGAAATTTTCCTAGAAGCAGAAAACTTTGTACCATATCCTCAGCTTGATAACATATTTTAAAAAATACTATGTGGCAAACACAATCAAATCCATGTACAGTGCCAGTAGATGAAGAGAAAGTGTTTTGTACATGCAAACGTGTTTGTCAGTGTGCTGCAGTGCCAAAAAGCTTCAAGTTGTGTGAGAAGGGAGGAAAATCAAGGAAAATCAACTCCAGAAAAACAAACCAGTTACATATTGTCAGTAGTCAGTGCTAGTCCAGTCTGTCCTGATGCAACTTTTCTTCTTCTTCAAGAGAGGCAGGGTAACAGAAAATTAGTATCTGGAAAATAAAGTGTAGAAAGAGAGCAACTGGCTTGTGCCTGACAGGAATTTCTCCAGCAGCACGGAGAGACTCATTAGAATTTTTCCCATGACACACCACAAAAGATGGCTGGAGAAAACAAAGTGAGGTGCTGGAGCTCAGTATATTTCTTTGTCCTTGAGAAGCCTGGCCCTGCTGAATCTCACGGGCTAATGCATGCATAATTCGAGGCAGCTGATTAAGTTTATTGTGTTCCTGACTAAGTCGAGAGGAGTGATGGAGGGAGGGGGAAAAAGAAACAGAGTTGGCTTTAATTAAAGCTCTGCAATTGTCTTTAATATTTACATAGTGTGCTATCATAATTGATCCTGATTGGAGGCTTAAGATGCACAGAAGAAAATGACACTCTGGAAGTCCCCAGTTGAGGAAACAAAGAAAGGGGCAGCCCCTTCCCCCCATCACTCCCAGCCAAATCAAAAGCCACGGAAGAGGAATTGTGCCGAGGCTCTTTATTTAGAAGGCCCTGCATGGGCTCAGAGCAGCACAGCTCCTTCCACGAGCCGGTGAGCTGCGAGAGCATGGCTGCACTGGCAGGGACCTCTGGCTTCACGTGCCTGGCCAGATGTGAGCTGCTCCTCTTGTGTGGGGCTGGACACACAGAAGAGGCTGAGAGAACTGCTGCACCGGCTGAGGGTGCCTGGTGCTGGTTTAACTGAGAAGTTCCCCATGAGGAGGAGACCACAAGCTCCACAGGAGAAGGAAGCGATGGCATCGCAGAGGAGAGTAATCGTTCCTTAAGATCCATTCCACCAATGTCAGTTGTTAGGAGTTCTTCACATAGGAGGGCCCCATGTAGTTCCATTGGAAGTGATAGAACTGACAGTTCTTCTTCAATTTAAAAAGAGTGAGAAGTCTAGATCTGAATCAAAGGTGAGAACCTCCTACAGGCTGGGCTGTTCTCCAGTCTGGGCGCAAGTGCTGTATTTCGGAGCCCCCTCTACAGTGCTCTGGGCTGCAGTCACAGAATGTTTGAATGCAGATGCTCATAACCACTTGCCTGTGCAGCATAGGTAGCTCCCAAAGAGATGTTTAAAGTGTCTGTGTGAGGTCCTTTTTGATTTGGGATTGCAGATATTTTGTTTGCAATTACATGCAAAAGCAGGCACCGTTCTGCTCTCACTGATGCTGCAACCACTTGGAATGGAAAATATGCATTGCAGTATCCCCCGTGGAAAACTCCCTTCGGATTTCTCATAACTTCCCTCACAGAAAATAATAAACAAGAAGAGTTTATGATTTACCAGATATATTGATTTACTAGACCTTAACTTTGTATCCTTATTGTTTTCCTTTAACTTTCTAGTCACAGCAGAACAGACAAACCAGAAAGAAGTTTCTGTCCCTCCCTTCAGAGCATAGCTATGACTCACAAAGTTCGTGCATTCATTTGGAAATATGGTGCTGCATCACTCTCACTCTGCAACAGCAATAACGTACAGAAACTGCACTGATGCTTCAGGCATCAGATAACCTATTTACTGGCAGGGAGGGCCTAAACTTCCACGGCTGTTCTCACTAGCTCTGACTCAGAATACAGCAGGGACCTCTGGCAGACTCAGGAGCTACTTAAAGGTTTAGTACTCTGCTCTAATCCATTATTTATATTCTTTTTTCTTCAATCTAAAAACTACAATGCTGGAAGAGTATAAGCATCATTATATATGCAAGACACTACAAAATGCCTAGGAAACCATTTACAACACCCCTCTAGATGCTGTACAATATCCATGATGACAGTATCGAAAACAGTGTAGTTGTTGATACCAGCAAGAACTTTCTGCCAGTAATCATAGACTGTGTAGAAACCAATGCTTGTATAAAAAGAGACATTTTCCTAAAGGTTGATACCACTGAGATTCAAAAATAAAATATTGCTTTTCTACTTCAGATATTTCCATTCAAACAGTCAGGCTTAGGTTTCTCTGTGTGTGGTCACCCTTCCACCTATGGTGTAACCAGAGCATAAAGATGGACCATGAGCAGGACCAGGACCAAATTTTCAGGAGAATTGCCAAGAGGGACATGAAGAACATTGTGAAAAGAGCATTTCTACTCTAACCTACACTGCTGATTCTGGAATAGAAAGCTGTAGAAGTTTGTGGTTCAGCATGGGCTGATGCTTGATTCCAGATGTAGGCACCCACTCAATTCTGCAAAGGAAAAGAGCATAAAATAGGTTGGAAATGGCACTGTAGGTAGCAGTTAAATTGTAAATGGAAAGGGATATTTTCTCCTCCTTTTTATTGCAAGCAGCCTGTTCTATCCTAGCAGTTTGTATTTGGACTACATTTCCAGACATATAAAATTTATGTGGGAATAAGGCAGCAGAAGAGGTGGTCCTTTTTAAAACTCATTTCTTTTTAAATGGTATTTCAAAGTGAAGATGAACACTGGTTGAGGTAGAAAGTCTTTCTCACCATCTGCCATTGCACAGGGTATTACAGCACTTATTGTTTTTACTTAACTGTTAATGAAGAACTACCATGAAAGCTGCCATAACTCCCACTACAGATTGTAATAAACAATAGCCCATTTGACTAATAGCTCTTATGCTCTTGCTCTAGAGCTAGGGATATAGTTAGGGAGTCCAGAAAGAGTCAGTAAAATTGAGAGAGAAGATGGCTAGAACTCTGATTGATTTTACTTTGCTTTTGAACTGTTTTTCTCAGCCTTGAAAATTGTCTAAAAAAAAGCGAGTTTGTATATATATATATGTATGTATGTATGTATGTATGTATGTATGTATAAATATATATGGATATGGATATATTTATATATAAACTGTGGGGACATTAAAATGACTCCAGTTTTAGTTTTCCCTGAAGTCTTTTTTATTGACCACAGTGGGAGAAGGGATGGTCCACTAGCTGATTATAAAAAAATCCACTCTACTTTTATAAAACTAAGAATTTATAACTGGGTATGTGTTCAATTTCAGATTCTAAAATTTTGCCTTTTCCAACTTTAAAATTTTTTTGCCTTATGGTGGCTTTTCATAATTCAGCTGTTTTACCCCATTTTTAATTAAGTGATGAAATATTCTCATCATTGTCTCTGAGGTTTTTTTGACTCAGAAGATCTCTGCTTCTCTAAGCATCTCAGTGAAGTTACCAGAGTTTCAAGGGTTCGCCAAAATTTCTGCTGGAAATTTGGCTGATCCATATTGGTTTGGCCAGTCTTATTTTCAGACAGAAGGAATCCAACTTTTTAAAATGTCTTCAAACATCTGCTTTAGTTGCTGCTTGTAATCCTAAAGCTGACTTCTTTGTTATTCACACTTAGAAGAACAACATAGGTGGATCACTGTAAGTGTGATGAAATAATAGTGTTTAGTTTCATGTGATGCTGTTGTAAGATAAGTAAGACACATCCATGACCCAAGATCTCCTCCAAATGAAAAGGAAAGTTCCACCTATGTACTTCACAGATCAGTGGGAAAGCACAGAGCTACAACAGGGGCAGACTCTGTTTTATCCAAACTTCACTTAGACCTCCTTAACTGAGACATGTCAAGAGAGGTACACTAAGAGTTCATGCAGTAAATGACCAGCCTAAGAATAGCTTTAGAGATATGGGAAACAAGCTATTCTCAGAGCTGTTCTAGAACAGTTGGCTATTTTCAGGCTCTTGTCTTGTTTCCTTTACTTATCTACTGTATTTTCATTTTCTACTTTGAGAAATCCACACCACATAATTCCAAACAGTCAGCTACATTTGGAATTAAAAATGTTCACTTGCATTTCCATTGTTCTCCACCCTGTACAAGAAGAGAGGAGTGAGCAGATGAACAATTTTTTTGAGCATATGAGACTGGCAAGACCAATACTAGAATAGTGTAGTCAAATCTGTTATCTAAGTTTTTAAAAAAGATACTTGAAAATTGAAAAAGAGGTATAAAGGAGCCAGAAAAGTTTTCAGTTGGCCAGGGAGAATGTGTTACAGTGGGAAAATGAAGATCAGCTTTCTTAGAACAAGTCCAGAAAAAGGGACAAATATCAAGAACTTATTTGAACACGTATACAGAAAATATTTTCCTGGGATAAATGAGAAGCTAGAAAAACTCTAGAATAAATGGACAAACATATTATATTGATGTAGTTAGGTATTGAAAGCAGCAATACCCTTATTTTCAGTCTTTCCTCTTACCAGCCTCATCCCTAATCTCTCCAGTAAGGGACACGAATGGAATGAACTACCAAAGGAAATAGCAACTCCTACATATTTGACATCCTCAGATGAGGATCAAATTTGCATTAACCAAACAGAAGTTACTGGAATCAGTATGCAAGTAACTGGATGAAGTTTAGGGGCCTTTTATAGGGAAGAAGTCAAACCCAGAATATTTCATGGTTCTTTTTGGTTTAAAATCTGTAGTTCCCCACAGCCAGCATATGAGATATATCTATAGATAGATAGATAGATAGATAGATAGATAGATAGATAATTAAGTATTTTATTGACAACTTGAAATGCTAAAAAAACATAAACATTCAATGTAGTGAGCATTAACTCCTGATAATTCAGATGTCTCCAAGCAAGAGCTATGTCTAACACTACAAAGATATTTATGATCACTTCTCATAATGCTAGGTACTTTGGTGTCTTTTCAAAAGTTCCCTCCTTTGGCACAGTACAAGGCTCCAACACTTAGGAAGGAAGCAAGCTGTGACACAGAGAACATAAGAGCTAAATAGAAACACCTCTTCCATCATTCTCTTCAGCCACCTGCAGGACTTTTGCCTTTGTACTTTTTACATTTTTGAGAATAGAGGAAAGGAGCATTTTCTCACTTTTGCAATAAACTTTGCATAATTTAAATGAAGAATTTTATCCAGTTGCCACACAGCTTTTTTTTTTTGTATCTGTCCATATCAAAGGAAAAAAAAAGAAATTTGAGTGCCAAATATCTGAAATACACTAGGCAGGAACAGATTTAATGGGAGGATTATTCCTTCTTTCCCTCAGATCATTTCATTTGTTTGAAAGCATGAACTTCATGTAACACAGTCCCAACTTCACAGCTGGATCAGACCTGCCCACAGCACTAAGAAAACCTCTTATGTTGTGAAGCTGGTCTGAGTGAAGGTGCCTCCACATTTACTTTCACAGCACTGAGGTTGAGGCTTTCTGTACCACTCCAGAAATGTAGGCACTGTGAAGACCCACAAATGCTGCCCAGAGTGCAGATAAAGTCAGAGTTTGGGTTTGTGAACATTTGAACCCCAAACTATCTAACACAAAAAAGGCTTTTTCATAGAATATATCTGAGGTGTTACTCATTGCTAAAAAGACTATGGACACCTGTCTTTCCTGGGCATTTCAGTCACATATTTGGCATTAGAACTGTCAGAACATGTTGCAATCACTCAGATGACTAATACATTGCGGTATTTTTGTGTCTGAGGGCTGGAATACTTCCCACATTTCCCCTTTTGTCTTTTTAATAGAGAAGGATTATCCCTTTCTTTCTCATTCCCTGTTAAGTCCCTAAAATGTATACTTCATCAAAACACAATCTCCAAGGATGTTAAGAGCTATAGAGCATCTACAGTCCTCCACAGATTAGACACTCTGTGTAATCTGCTTTTCTGGGAGTTCATGGTCATGTGAGGATGAACCAGGCATCAGCTTACAAGAACAAGACTTTGTATGTTTGCTGTCCCAAGACCAGCACCTCTTGAGTTCCCCTGTTGCAAAACGGGAAGCTGAGGCCAGAGTGCTCTCAAAGCTCAGCTGATGTCAGCCAGAATCCTCATGGTTACCCAAAGACCCTTCAGGCTTGCCATGCTCAGAACAGGCAGCTTCTGAGATTCATCTCAGCAGAGATCAAGTACAGGTCCATGAGAATAAACTCAGTTTCTTAAGTACAGTAAAAATGGTTCTTCATTTTTTGCCCCCACATGAGAGCCATCATAGATATGTCTAGGAAACTAAAATTCAAAGTCCAACTTATGGCCTTACATTTCCAAATAGTCAAAATACTGGCTTGTCTCTTCTCCCCTGATTCAGCATTGACTTCTGAAGGCAAATCATTCATAATTTGTCTGGTAACAAGAAAATCACCTTTATTTAAAAGATCGCACAGCCCTTCATTTGATATTAGCTGTACACAAAGCACAGAAACCAATGACCACTTCAATTGTCTGAGGATTTGTCCCCACTGTAAGGTAGGTGAGCTTACACCTCCTACCCAGCTTGCACTGACCTTCCAGCAGGCTCCCTCGCTGCCAAGGGACCAGCTGCCTGAAGGGGGACACAGGCTGCACAGGAAAGGTTATGTTTTGGAGGGTTTACAGTTGAACAAATTGGTGCAAACCTTAAATAGTCTTGGTCTTGCTTTTGGGATCCAAAAGTTTTGGGATTTTGGCTCAAGACAAAAAAGGTTTGTACCTTGACCAAACCCCAAATGCTTACAAATAGAAAATTACTGTATTCTGATGGACAGAAAGCAAATTCTATTTTTTCTTGGTCTTCTGTGATTTTGCTCTGCATTTTCTCCAACAGCTCTCTCTGAAATACCTCACAAGAGTTATTGCCTTCCTCTCCTCAGCTTTTTCCTGGACATGTGCAGGGCAACCTTTGTTTTATGGAGGTGTAGAAGGTCACACTAGTCCCTGTTTTCTGTGTTACAGAATGAAATCTTTGTTGCTGAAAAGGCTTTGGCACATGCCACACAATTTCTTTCCAAGGATTTGGTACCCTGTGGACTTTATTCTTTGTGGACTTTATTGTTTGTGGCAAGAAGACAATTTTTCAAACCCTTGTTCCTTCACACAAAAGCCCTGATTCCACAAAAGCTTCTGGACTCACTCAGGTAAATCATCCTATAGATTTCTGCTGTCAGTAAAGGTAGCCATACAAACAAACATGTCATGGCTTTGCACTCTTCTGATGTATTTTGGGCAAACACTGTTGTCCTTTTGATATAAATCCAGGATGGATCAGTTTAATAGATTTTCTTTCCATGCAATGAGAATGGAAATACTAAGCAAAACAATAAATAGCGTAATATTAACTAATGTTATATAGCTGAAAAATCTCACTTTGTAACACAGTGATTGATGTTTTTCTTAGTAACTTCAATCATAAAGATTCCCCCTTTAGAGTGATCAGCATCTTCAGGGCCTTTTGATTATTATTATTTTGTATCTTCTTGGTTTTAACTATAATGCGCTTTGCACGTCTATAACAATTTTCATCTGAAATCATAAATTATTTTGCAAGCATGAATTCATTAAACCTCACAATGTCCCTCTGAGAAAGCTGTTTAACAATATACTCATGTTATGGATACGTAAATTCTGGCACACAGATATGAAGTAGTTTTCCCAAAGTCACTAAGTAAATCAACAAAAAAGAACAAAAGAGAGAATTTAAGAGACACTGCTGCCAGGCCACACAAATATAAATATGGAGAAAGATCTTCATAGCTAACACAGAGGTTACAGGTTGCCACTGATCTGAACCCAGCTTGAGGTGCCCCATCCCACACTGCCTGCCAGACCATGGACTCCTCCTCCTGATCTGAGTGTTTCAACCAAACTGCTGTGACAGCCATAGGGTAGCATCACTGCCACCATACAGCAGTTTAGATGAAAAGAAAATAGAGCTTTTGGGTTTGCCTATGCAGAAACTTTACTTTTTTTTTCTCTGCTGAGGCTCATCCCCATGATGATCTGGAGCACAGGAGCAGGAGAGACTCAGTGGCCACAGCAGCACAACAGCTGCAGCTAGAGTCTCTCTCTCTACCTACAACCAGCCTTGGTAATGGATTATTTCATTGTACACCAAATCCAAGAGCACCTAGAAGATTTGTGGATGCCCCATTCCTGAAAGCATTCAAGAACAGTCTGGATGGGGCTTTGAGCAACCTGGTACAGTGGGTGGCTTCTCTGCCCATGGAGGGGTTGAAACTAGATAGTCTTTAATGTCCCCTCCACTCCAAACCAGCCTATGTTTCTGTGATTGTATCTCTTAATGTCCAGGAGTCTATTGATGCCACTTCAAACAGCCCTGAAGTGTAAAGGACCCCAAGATACAAAGGAGCTTGGCAGAGAAACATAAATTTTCACTGCCAAAGCTTCTTTTTGTCCAATGAAAACACTGCTAGTACATGCTCATCTGACATGGTGACAGGTTTTGGGGGTCTTCTCTTCTGCTCAGGAACTGAACTCACAAGCCAGGCATCAGTGCAGGAAGGGTGCAGTGCCTGTGCAGCATCACAAGTTCTGCAAATGCAGGCCCACGACTTTGGATATAACAGACAGTCCGCACCTACAGCACTGGTTGAAATCAGTGGATCCTGAAGTTGCTGAAATATCTCTCCAAACTGGATCAGCTTTGACAGCTAACTGCTTCAGGTAGAATTGTACCTATTTATAGGTAGAATTACTCCCAGTTAACAAGGGTCCAAGCACTTTCAGAGCCTCACTCGTTCTCTTTCAGAATGCAATCTCAGTTACGGTCCTATATTGACCCCAGCTCAACCTTTCCTCTGTCCCTTTTTTCCTCCTTATTTTTCTTTCAAATGCTTCAGAAATTGCTTTCCTGGGACATGAAAACTAATGCATGCAAATTGTTATACTGCCGTGATGCCACTATATTGCTGAGGTAGTTAATTACCAGGATATTGCAGTTTGTCTGCTCTCTATCCTCTTGTGCTGCTCCTAAAAGGAAACAAAGGAAACAACATCAGAGAGACAAAGACAGAACTCAGTCCCCTATTAATAACCACCATAAAGGAAATAAAGGATTAAAGGTCTTTTGCAGCACACATGGCATACAGCTTTGTAGGGCACAGATGTTGAAGAGGTTCTTGGAACTGTGTCTGCACCTGGCCATGTTATTCATCAAAAGATAAACCTTGAGATCCTTGCTTAATTTACACTGAACTGCTGTAATTGCCAAAAGGAATTTCACAGCAGTGAGATCTAAGTGAAAACCAAGGCCAGTGGCAAGACCATTGCTTGGAATCACACAATGCCTCTAGCCCTGATTCTGCCACTTTCATGCAGCCATCACGTTTGCAGCTGACTTTAACTGCTCTTGCTCTCCTTGTTTGTAAAAGGAATGGTAACTTTGTCCCTCCAAAAGTATTTTGGGATTTACCTTAGCACTGAAATTCTATTTTCCTGATGTGTCCCAAGAGGGCAATATGTTTCACTCTCAGTGACTGAAAAGCCAGGTCCTCTCAAGAGGTAAGTAGTATCATCACCAGACTTTTCCCTCTCTCTGCAATCAGTGATGACTTTTCTGAAAACCAATGACAGAGGGTGGTCCTGAATAAAATTACATAATTTAGCCTTAGGAAGCATACAGAGACTTGATTTTAAAAAAAAAAAAAATCAAGAAGCTCTATGGATTCTAATGACTGAATAATTTTTAGAGCTGCTCTGTGGGATTATAGTAATTTTAAAAGGACGGTTAAAACTTCCGTATTGAATACACAATTGCTTATTGCATTTAAAGGGTATTTATTTTAAAATTGTTTCTATTGATCTCGTTCAATCTCGTTATGATCACACTTGGGCTGGTCCTTCTTTGTTTTACAGGAGGCTTCCATAAAGACCAGGCTGTCCCTGAAGGTGACATCCATTAAAAAAGGGTCAGTTGCTTTGAAAAGAAGAGAAAGAGATAATGAGAAAGCCCAGCTCCCACCGAGGGGGTAGCACCAACACCCCACCTCCCGTTATCTCCAGCCAATAACGCTGTGTGGTGATGAGGTAATGCTTGTGTTCGATGCTCTCGGCAGCGCTTTGGTGGTTTGTAATTCTCCTGAAAGGAGAAAAAACTGGGAGGCTTCCCTGCAAACGAGCATTTGAATTCAGATCTTTACATTTACAGGGAAAGGGGGGCAGTGGGGAAGCGTGCCAGTGCTCAAGCTTTTCTTTCTTTCCGTCGTTTGTAACACATAAGCGAGGTTGAAGGGTTTTACTCATGCAAGTTAAACAAAATCTAAGCAGGTGGTTTGGTTCCTGCTGTAGACAAATCCCAGGATGGATTGGTTCCAGAGGCTTCTGAGTAAATTTAGGAAACTGCAAATTTTAAATTTTGTATCACTCACAAATCAGTTCAATCTTCTTTCATCATCCTAATGGAACCAAGGTTAAAAAAAGGTAGCTCTATGTTTAAGATGTTTAAGACATACCAGTGAGGGAAAGACCACAGAAACAGCTTTGTTTTCCTCAGCCGGGGTATTCTGCATGCATTTCAGCCACGGCTGCGTATTTCCCTTGACAGGAGGAGCAGCTCCTCCTGTTGAGGAACAGCTCCTCCTGTTGAGGCCAGTGCTGCCACCGTAAGCACTTGGTAAATGGGGCGGCTCTGCTCCGAAACAACAGAGCGCTGTCAGCTAAACCAGATTGCGAATTGCAGACAACATTCTGGGAGGAAGGCAGTAATTCCCCTCTTCACATTTAGGCCCCAGGCTGCTTCTGCAGGCCTGTAAGAGTGGAAGACAGCACCTTGTTAGCAAAGGAATATTCTTGGTGGGAAGTCAGGACAAGACAAGGACAAGTTGTGCCCAGCAAGCCTGGTCCCAGCCATCATCCAAATCCTGACTGTACCAAGAGCAAGAGCATGCTGGTGGCATTTCCCCATCACTCTCCTGACCGCAAGAGTGATTTAAAATGGATTAACTGCCCTCTGTACTTGCACATCACCAACAGGATAATTGTCCTTGGCTGGCCAAACATTTTTAAGTGCTCATTTTTCTGCTACAAAAAGTGTTTCTCCCTTCAATTAAGTGCAATTACCCCAACCATCTCTTTTAATTGTTGTATTTCCAGAAGATATATTCCCTAGGGGCTTTCTTGCCAACATGAATGGACGTTTTTTAGGGGATTATATTGACCTGCTGGGGCTGACATCCATCTTTCATCTGCAGCAAGCCCGTGTTAAAACTTCATGGACATGGATTCAGGGATGGCTCATGGGCATGGGGGAGGGGGCAGAAATGGAGCTCCAGAAACACACATGTGAATAGCTGTTCTGCCTCTTGAACCAGAGCCAAAACTCCACAGATGCTCAGCTGGATGAGTCCATATGGAGCCTCTGGGGCTGGCAGCCATGGAGATGTTACTCATTTTTGAGATGACTTCCAGTGTAATTGCTGAAGTAGCCCCTTTTCTTTATCTCAGCGGGAGTTACAGTGGGAGACCAGAGACACACAGCTTGGCTGTTATTTTACTGTACAGCCAAACTGACAAGGGCAGTGGGAAATCAAAATCTGCTGCCACTTTACACAGCTCTCAGCTCCACTGTGATCAGGAGGAATCAAAGAAGTGGGAGCATGTTCCCTCTTTGCAGCACATGTGCTTCAGTGCACCCAGATACACAGATAAAAGTCCAGTGAAAAGGATGGAATGAACATGAACTTAAGGCAAACCCACCTACAGTGTTGAGTCCAATAGCCCTTCTCCTTAAAGGCAGGAAATGCACTGGCTTTTTACAGCGCATTTAGAGAAGATTCAAATACAAGTGATAGAACGGCTTTTGTAAAAATAAAAAACCACCAAAAACCACTGTGTTCAATTAACCTTGAAAAATGAATGAACTGTTCTTTGATTTATCTCGAATGCACATTACAGTAGCCTTTTAAATGTCTGTCTTCTTTCTATCTGTAGTCAGCTTGGTAAAAGATGTCTTTTCATTGCACGGGGGTTCCTCCCTTGCCTCTTCCCTTTCTTCTCACACAATAGAAAAGGAATTTTGGACAGATTTCCTCACTTATCTCCACTGTTTTTGTTTTCCAACATGAATGTAGCATTACTGTTGGCAGTATAACTTACCTCCTCTGCACAAAGCAGCACGTCATGAGTGTGCAGAGCCATGACAAAAATGTTCTTCAAAATGTTCACAGGTACCTAAATTGCAACACTGAACCTTGGTGAAAATACTTGTCCATCCACTCCTGGGGGTCCTGTTCTGTAAAAGAACTCTGCTTTCACATTTGTGTTGTCCCTGCAGGATCAGCCATGTGCTAATTCAAGGATGGTTTAGCCTGTCTGAGTTAGAGGGGGATATAAAAAGCCACCTGAAAGATGACTGCTGGAGAATAAACAGTCAACTCTCTCTTCCTGCCTTTTAGGTTACTACTTAACTTGATCCTTATTCCTGAAGGATAGCCCAGAGGGGAAACTGGTTTCTCCATGCTGCAGAAAAAGTGGAGCAGAATGAAAGTACATTGCAAAGTGGGATCATCTGAATTTTTCCTTGATTCTAGCAGTGTGGAAAGGAACACACTTAGCCTCTAAAATTCAAAATCAGATCCTGATTTTGATGCTTCTCAGTTGTTATAGGTTTTTAAACCAGCAGATCTGGACCAGCTCATGACAGGGGTGGACCCATGCACAAGACCCTGATCAGCTCAGAAACTGACTGTCTGTATTACCTATATAGATGTGCCAGTATGACATTTGATTTGGGCATGTGTTTGGGTTAAACTTTTTATGTTCAAGAGTGATTCCTCCTACAGGGGAATACTGTGAATAAGACCTGATGGCAACAGAGTCTGATCCCTGGATCATCTACAGGTATTTAAAACTTTAATTTTGAGGAACTGCAAAAACTGTCACTTTTGTGGGAGGAGGAGAGGAAACAGAGTCAGTCACGACCAAGAGGGGAACATCTAAAAGAAAAAGAGAAATATCTTTTGGCAAAGTGGTGAGATAAGAACTAAGTCACCCAGGCCAAGAGAGTCAAAATATATACAAGCTGTCATGAGAAAATAGTGCTCAGAGGAAGGAGGATGATATGCAGACATCTAGTTTGGATGAACAAGGATAGACATATGGAGGGAGGAAAAGACTCTGCAACAGAAGGTGAGGGAGCAAATAAAGAGTGATGGGAAACAGTGAAGTCTGATTATTGAGGGGCAAAGCATGTGACTGACCATTTGGAGTGCATCACTTTGAGGATGACCTACTGTATCTTAGTGGAACCTGCTTTCCTGAAATGCATGAGCTCTCAGCTCCTGATGGTCAGAGGCGCTTTAGAAAGGCAAGCAACATCATTACTGGTTTTGACCTTCTCACATAAAAGAAGATAAATTACATCACTACTGCCTCAACTGCTTCTTTGAAGTAGAGTTGGCTATGACTTCCTCAATCCAGAAGGAAAATGAGAAATTCTGATATAAGAAAGAGGCTCCTCATGCCTGAAAGAACATGCAACTTCAGGATAGGCAGTGGAGCTTCTATAAATGGGATTTTCGAGGCGTGAAAGAGCAGGGTGCAGGTAGGATATGGCACAGGAAGGAACCATGGACGTTATTAGCAAGGAAATGGCCATTGGCAGGGAGACTAAGATACCACAGTGAGAAGGTGGAATAACAAATCCTAGATATCAGCTGTTCTCTGTGTGACTATGAGCAGGCTGTAACTGCAGTGCCTTTCTCATCCCATTATCCTGTGGAAAATACTTCTCCCACACAGCACAGCTGTACGTGTCCTTTACAAAAGGGGGGAACAGTCATACCTTGTCACAGCTCTCTACCACACCTGCATCTAACATTAGGGCTGTCACCCAGAATTTTCTTAGCCTTCTGATGTTTCATATTGGAGTCAGAGTTTCTCACTTTCCCATGCCTTTTAACATAAACAAAAAATTGGTTTTTGTAAATATGGCCAGTGTTTGCATTCCTTCAAATGGGAGGAAAATGTGATTGATAGTCTGATTGACCAATGTGGTTGAGAGGTGAGAATTTCACCTTCCAATCCATTGTCACCTTGATAAAAGTATATATTTGGAAATTAATAAACAAAGGTCTCTTTTTCGGCTCAGCGCTGCATCTCAAAAGATTCCAGGTCTCTGTGTGATCATTTCGTGTCCGACTGCATCATTAGGGCTACAAAGTCTCATCTTTTATTTCATCAATCTGACCTAGAAGAAACCCTAAGCATTTTAGCTCTACGATTACAAGCGTATCCTTCTGTCCTTATTTCATATAACTTCTTGTGTCGCTAGTGACAGTATTTTATCTTTCTGTATATTTTCAGCACTAAGTGCTGATGTAAAAGCACCTCTTCAGAGTCTGTTCACTAAATGCTACACTATGTCTGTGCTTTCCATCAGCAAAACAATCTACCTACTGAGATCCTTTGCCCTGCAGAGGTGACTATCACATCCTTGAAAGAAGACGAGATAGCACTAAGAGGAAAGGTAACAAACAACAAGGGGAATCTCCGTGACCACAGAAGCTGGATGTCTGAAAATGAGACAGCACTGACCTGGTCTTCTAAAAAGAGACATCATCATTTATCTTGACTAATGAGCTATGTGCCACAAAATGAGCAGACCCTGGGATTCAGCTGCACTGAATAACCTTTAGTGCAGGCTGCACTAATAGGAAAACATCACCTGGTGAAGAGGGATCAGGCTTAGCAAACACAGCAGAAGTTCCCTGTAATTATTAGATGAGAGGGGGAAATAAACAGCATTTATTTAAAAGGATGCAGACAAAATGTTTAAAATTCTTAAAATAGCCATCTCTGCTTACTGTTTTTACAAGTCACCTCATGGAAGATTGAAATTGAAACATGGTTCCCTAAAACCCTCTCTGTGCACCATTTAACAAACCTCACTGTTGGTTGGGCTGTGACAGTGGGATCACTTTGAGAGCAGAGGAGGACATCTGTGCTTGGTGCCAGCAGTGTTTTTTTTTTTTTTTACTGGAACACATTTGAGTGGCACAACTTAATGGCCCCACAAATATTACCAAGGCAAAAGAACCAGCCACTGACACAAAAACCAAGAACTGGCACCAGAAACTTTAGTTCTCAAAAGTGATGTGAGAATATTAAAAAATATGTACATCTGTGAGCTTCACTGCACTTGTGAGCTATTACTAGCTGCTACAACCCAGGTGGCTGGAAGATGGACTAGCTTCTAGGATTTCAGGATATGCAGCAGCGCGTTAAAGGAAGACTGAACTTCCATCAATGTTAATGGAAAAGCTTTTATTTTATTCAGTAGTATGGACGTAGTCCTAGGTGAGCAGCTTTGCTAGGCACTCTGAAACAGGCCAACCCAAAAGTTTAAAGCCTTAAAGCACTGCCTGTGTGCAGCATTTAAGACAAGGCATTGTGCTGGGGGTGGAGAGGGAAGCAAAGGACAACAGCAGATCAATTTGAATCCATGGGCAGAAGCAAGAAACAGAATGTGATACTCAAGCTGCAGACTGGCCAGAGAGAGCAATATCTGTCCTGCAGGGGAAAAACATTCATCTGAGATTCAGATTAGTTAAGAACAAAAGGCATGAGTAATATAGTCTTATTTATCCCAACTGTTTCATTCATTCCTGTTCCAAAGGAAGGAAGTAAAAACAGCAACTGATAATGTTTAGAGTTTTTGTGGCACTGCTCATTTCAAATTAAAAACAGTAATTTAAACATTCTGGTACAAAGAATAATTTATACAGTGGTTACTGAACCACTGAAATGCAGCCTCCACAAGAATAATATTGTTTGAAGAGGCAGAAGGAAAAAGTGGGTTTGGTGAAAAGATGATGAAACAAATAGCTGTTGCAATGAGCAATGTCAGGAAGTGCCCTGTGACTGCACAGGACTGGGAGGCCCCCTTCACCTAAGCCAGCATCCAGGAGACACCTGCACAATACCCCACTGGTCTCAGCTTCCCTGTGGAGAAGGGGGGGTTGAGTCACAAAAAATAAAAAGTATTTTCTTCTGAAAATAACTCCTTCCTTCTGATATAGCCCCTAAGCACTAGGAGGACATGAAGGAGGGACAGGCTTAAGTAGCATCCAGATACAGAATCTGGGACTGCCAAACCAGAATAGATACTTCTTAAGAGACCTCAATGTGTATTCAAGACCTGCTGTGATGTTTATGTGCACAATACCAAGGCAGTGATTGTCTCCTTCTTAATAATTGGTACATTACTCTTATCAGAAATTATTTTTATATTCAGCAAAAGACCCATTAGCTCCCTGCACCTCAGCATTCATGTTGCCAGCAAGATACTTGGTTCTAACAATAAAATTACTGAGTGCTCCCTGGATGAATGGAGAATGGCACTTGGCTGAGAAGGGCACCTGTTTCCTGGCTTGTCTCAGGGCTAGCATTTCTATATGCTCAGGTAGCATTTCTATAGCCTTACTGCTCCCTTGGGGTGTAGTTGAGGACAAAAGGTGAAGCAGGACAACATGGAGACTGTGCAACGCAATGAAGAGGTTTGGCTTTTCTAGGATGTCTTTGAAGGACAAAGCTGAGAGCAGGAAAATGCCTTCAAAGTAGAGAATGAATTCCTAACATCATCTAAATGAAACAAGTTTCTCCTCATTTATGCTGTCAGGATATTAATGACTTGTTAGACAAGCTAATCCAGGAAGTAACCAAGTAAAAAGGGAGGACTGTCATTGCTGAATACTCCTTGTATTCTCCTATTTCTGCCTCTGTGACTACAAGCTATTTCCTGATAGCTGAAGGAGATGTGTCAGCTGGTGCTGGCCTATTACTCATGGGGACTGCAATGGGCTGGGCAAGACCTCAGTGGCTTCACTAAGTTAAAATTCTTCCATTACAGGAGAAGAAAAGAGCTGGAAGACATTCCTGACCAAAGCACCGCTCCATCCTTCCCCTGCTTGAAATACCACAGGAGACAAACCCAGGAGAAAGAGAAACCCTTAGCATCCCTGGCAGAAGACCCTCCTTGCGTCTGTTCATTGTAGGGGATGGGATTTTCTTGTGTGCAACATGGATAGCAAGCTCTGGAAAAGGACTGCCATGAGTATTGGGCAGACTGTGATGCCCAAGGATCACACAAAGCCTTCAAAATCTCTGAGGAGCTCTTCCCATGTCCATTTACTTGTAGTGTCATCATACCCCACTGACAGTAGAGGGGTAGCTGATCATCAGTATGAGATCAGAGGCAGCCACCATGGGCCAGTCACTTGGAGTTTGTCATAACCAGTGCTGGTTGCACCAGGCACTATCCTAGGAGGCCTCTTGGAAACAGCTCTCTCCTTTAAAAACTGGATTTAGGCATAACAAAACCTCAACAACTTCTATCTTACACTAGACTGGATTAATCCTTGGGGGGGAAAATACTTTGTATATACACAATATATAGATATTTTATCTGTGCCTCCTGTGAGTGACTGCCTACTTACCCAGTGGTGGTGCTGGCCAGTTATAAGCACATTATGCATGCTTCCCCAGCACTAGAGGCCTGCTTAATACTGTAGATCTCTGATTGGCATCAAGCAATAGCGATGTCCGAGCTCCTTTTTTCTGCCAGAGTCCCTCAGCCTCAGACAACAAAATAATATTGTATTTGTGGCACATAAAAACCCAAGCAGCCCATAGCTAAGGTAGCCTTTGCACACATGTAGACGTGTCAGCTAGCTAGCTTTGCTTCATTTTCTCCCACTTCCAGAAATGAAATTTCTGGGAGGCATTGGCAACTTTTACATGACATTTGACTTAAAAGGAAAAAAACAACACACTCAACAGTGAATTTGATTGCAGAATGATTATTGTGTGATTCACCCCTTTAAGTATAATAATGGAGAGTTTATTAAGTATGCACTTGGGCTCTAGGCTGCCCACCTACACTCAATTTCCTCTGACTGTGGAATGTCCTTTGGCAGCTTTGCAGCTAACCAATACCCCGGAGTCTGAGGAAAACATTACAACTTGTATGGTATTGGTCTGAAGGATGTGGGTTCATATTTCAGCCAGCCAGCACAAGATTACTTGTAAAACACAACCACACCTTGTGAGAGAAAACAATTCATAGGGCCATGACTGCAAAATGTGTGCTCAGATAATAGAGCGATGAATACATTAAAACTCCTAGATAGGTGTCACATCAAAAGGCAATTTTTCCCTTTCTGCATCACAACATTTTTGGCTCACAAGCCAAGCAGCACAGTAGCTAAAAGAGGAGTGTGCCTGGCTACAAACCTGTGTTATGTGACACACAAGTGTGGAGTGAAACACTGCTCCTTAGTTCAGCTGCAGGGTGCCATGCCCTAATGCACATCCACCTCTACAACATGCTGCCAGTGGAGCTGTGACCATGCCTGTAGGAATCCCTTGCTGGACACTGCGCACATTTCTTGTCAGACCAAGTGGAGGCTGCTGTAACTGTTTTGTCCTTCACTTCTGGCATCCTTCTTTAGCTAGATGTTTATAAACCATCCTGGAGAAGAGACCTGTGCTTGGCCTGCTTGTGGTCCTCAGAGTCATTCAAAGGAAGTGTGACTGTATGCAATTCTCAATCACCTTTGGTTCATTGAGGTTCACCTCACACACTTTAAGCAATTCAGTCCTCCTACACACAACTTTTCCTGTAGTCTCTCCTAAGGGAACTGAGCCACTCTCCTCTGAAGACAATGGCTTCTCTTCTTGTCCTGCCAGTCTGGTGTTGTTCTTAGCCTGTATCAGTCACACCATTAGTTCTAAAACCTTCTGTTTGTTTTTTCATCACTTATGGAGTGAGAGGGAGGGGTATTCTGCTTAACCCACTGCACAGCTGAGCACTTTATCAAAAATAGTTCCATACCTCTTACCCGTAAGCCCTAAGAAGTCTTCCAGTGGTGACACCAGTCCCCTGTGTTTTGTCAGAACAGTGGACCCAAAAGAGAGGTGGTCTTTATTTCAGTGGCAGCTGGACTGGCCTGAACTGAGTAGCATCTAGTAAAATCCCAAGTAACAGTATTTCAGAAAGGACTCACTAAAATATCAGCATGAAGAATCCCAAACTTGGGACATTGCAAAGACAGAACAATCAGTGAACAGCAGAGCACTATGGCAGAGTACTTTAGCTCTGGATAGTCTGAAGCAGCAGCCTATAACATCCCATAACCAGCAACACATTCTGTGACTTATTGTATCTTCAGGAAAAACAAAAGTTCGCTTCTGATTTTGGGCACACTGAATGATTCTACATTTAGATAAACATTGGTCCACTCACTTTTCACTTAAAAATTTAAAATAAAACCTCAGTTATTCATTTTATTTTTAAAATAATTAATAGAATTCCAATACTGAGTTGCTGGTGGGGTTTTTTGCCCTTTAGGATACTCAGACTTGTAAAAGTTTATCTGGAAAACTGCGAACAGGCAGTGTGAAGGAAATCTGCAGGCTTGACCCTGCTGCTAACCTAATCTGCAAGCATCTCCTTTCTTCTGCTACCCTCTTACCTCTGTAGATGGACAGAGAAAAGAATGGCATTTCCCTGAGTTTGTAGCTGAGCAAAATTTCTTTTTTTCTGAAGAGTCGTGACCTCTCAGCTAAAGGTTAGCACAACTTCAACCCCACTCCAAACCATGCAAATACCTCTAACTCCCTCTAACCCTCTGCTGATCACAGAGCAGAACCTTCTGTCAAAGCTGCAGGTGTTGGAAAGGAACCTGTATTGGAAGGGGTAGGGTTAAGGAATGTCTGCTCCAAAGCAGCCCTTGCTCAGCAGGGTAGGTCATTCTTTCCTGCTGTCCCGTTTCCATAGCCACGTCCTCTGCACAATCTCCTGTGCTGATGTAAACTCAGCACTAGTATAGGCAAATAAACACTGAACTGCAGGGCCTACCTGTTTGCTTCAACACATTTGGGTTCAGCTACAGCACATTAGGTGCCTTCTGAGCACAGGAGAATCCAATACTTTTCCCTTGCAGTATTTATTTAAAGCAACAGGGAAAGGGCCAGTTATGTGTCAGCAGCACAAACAATTGGATGGTCCTGTTCCAAAAACTCCTGAAAGCAGTGGAAGGACTCCCACTGACTTCAAAAGGGCCCTGCCTGAATGGCAAAATGAAATGTTACAGAGAATGCTGTGCATCTTAGTTTATTTCCTTTATGGAACTGCGTTCCGCCTTTTCTACACATGCTGGTAAACTTTCCCATGCAGCCACCTTTTTTTTTTCTTTTTTTTTTTCTCCTTATCTTTTGCCTCCCTGCTTTGAAAAAAGACTGATATCACCTGGTTATTTTTCAGTGCTGCAGCTTAATTGTGCTTGCCACTTGCTCCCACAAAGCAAAGTAGAGAGAACTCCCCTCTTCTGAGAACTTCCAGGACTGCCACGGAGTGGGAAGGAGCAGGCCACCAAGCTGCACAGTGAGCAAGGTGTGCTCCTGGCACTCCACACTAACCACTCCATCTGCTTCACCTGCGCTGAAATTTTTTGTCTCTTGTGAAGCTGGAGGGCAGCCTTGCTCCTGGGAAGGCAGCTCACTTGCTCCTAAATCTCTACACAGACTTCATGTTACTTTGGTTTTGAATGAAAATCAGGATTTCTGTTTAGGTTTTTTAATAATGTTTTGTATGTTGGGACTACAAAGCAATATCGACGCACTTCACACGATGCTACTTGCTTTACTAAAGGAAAAATCCCACATTTCAGCTCAATTTTTTCCCTTCCCCAGAACCCAAATGACTGAGGACTTGACAGCTGCAGGAATGGTCTTGACAGCTGCAGCTATGACACAGGCAAGGAGGTGCAGTGCTCAGCAGCAAAGCTGCTGCAGGGTTATGTGAGGAACTGAACAGATCCCCTTCTCCACCCCAAGCTTGCTCTGAGCAGCGAGCTCAGAGACAGTCAGTGGGCTGCCCATTATCTCCCATGTTTCAGTCAATGCTAGTGCTTTAAAACACAGAAAGCAGATGTAATAGACTATCATATCAATCTGCTTCACTGGAGCTAATCAGACCTGTTTCAAAACAAGCAATATAATTTTGCATGGGGATTATATTACCCGAGGACATTAAATGCTGGGGAAAAAAAAGCAAAACAAAACTAACCAATCCCCAAACCACTAAACCACAAACCAATTTTTGAGTCATTTACAAAAAACCCTACTCTTATTGTATAGCAGTTGCTTTCTCAATACAGATTTAAAAAACCCATGAAACTCAAACAAACAAGTAAACATTATCTCTTTCAAACAGAGAACGCCATCAAATTATTGTCTTGTATGTGTGGGCACATACTCATGTGCATATACCTGCAAAAATTGCATATATCCCTGCATCACAGGGACAGCTGATTTAGCAACAGGATGTATGGTGCAGCAAATGCTGCAGTATGAAGGGAAGCCCTTCTGACTGGCAATGATGTAAGAAGCCAAGCAATTCCAGTTCTCGGAAACCTTTTGCCTCCTGGAAGACTGTAAATAAAAGGGGAAATATCATCTTTGGTGAGAAGATTGTGGTGTTGCAATAAACAGATAAGCTAAGTAATCAGGAGCATTTTGTCTGATTTGTGCAAAGTTCTGGCTGAGCAGTTGTAAATTATATCACCATATTCAATTACTGGAAACAACACTTCCTGCAACCTTTGCAGTCTGTAGGGAGATATCCCAGTTTCAGATGTACCTTTGTTAATCATTGGATTAATTTTTCCACTTGAAGGGGAAGAATAGGATTTGTACAGAGCAGGAAGTTCAAAAAGTCTCTCAATCTGAAGTGTCAAAACATTTGACCATCTTTGTGATCTTTAAACTTATAACAAACACAGTGTGTAAACAGATATCCTAAACATACTTTGATGTGCACCACTAATAAAAACATTTCAGTTTTCAGCTATTCTATTAAAATGCTGATTAAGTCAAAGCAAGAACATTTCATCAGAATATACAGATTTTGATAGAGATTGTACCAGAAGGCCTTGAAGCTGTAAGGTGGAGTCTAGCCATTTCTTTAGAGACAGCATGAACAGAAAACCTCATATTTTCCTTTGAAAATCTTTGAATTTTTTCCAAAGCAGAACTGAAAGCAGAATTTAACCCTTCAAAAATTTTTCCAAAGGATTAGGGTCTTGATTGGAGGCTGTCCCCTAGTGAAAAAGGATACCTTTGGTGCACATTATAACCAGGAATTCATTCAGGGTTGTATATACACGCAGGCACACTTGTACGTGTGTGTCAGAAGTGGTAGGCCTAATTAAAGGAGCCAAATGGAGCACATCCCTCACTCTGCTTTGTAAAGAATCCTATTATGCCTCTTGTCAGTAACTGCAGAACATCAGTGCACCACGGGTAAGCACTGCTGTAAAAGTAAGAAGTGACCAGATTGCAAGCTGACACTTCAGGGCTGTCAGTGCCCCAAAAGGTACTGCAGACTTGGGAAAATCACCTGCCAGGGTGACACTTTCCTCAATGGGATACAATGGTAAATACCACCCCTTGACAGGATATCATCCAAATCAACCTCAGGCAAAAAAGCTTATCCCAGCTGCTAAGCTACCTGGTCCCCCTTCATGGTGTTCTCCAAGGAACCAGGGCAGGAGAAACTGGAGGTATGGGACACAGAAATATCAGCATAAAGAAGGTTGAGAGTAGCAGTGAAGCAGGGTACATTGAAGCCTACTTTTACCTTGACCTCCTCAGTACCTGGCAGTGAACCCTGTCAAGCACCTCAGCTGTCACTCCTGGGAGTTCGGCATTCCTCTGTGCTGATGTGACCGTCTCTGCCTTTGTTCCAACTCCACCTCTCTTGTCTCAGAGTGTCAGGATCCTATCCTTTGTGTCCCAGCACCTTACTAGCATTCACAGCACTAATGCAAGTGGGATGACAAAGACAATGGACCAGTGGTTATGGCAAAGGCTTCGTGAACAGGAGGGTCCTGGGCCTCTCTCCTCTCTCACTCTGTGTTTGCACTGTCTCTTACACCACTGGTTTACATCAAGTTACTCTGGCATGACAACCATAATTGGCAGTAGTAGATCCTCTTGGTTTAAATCCCAGGAGAAAAACTGATTTCCCTTGTCTATTTTGGTTTTATCTTCTTCAAACTTCCCACATTATAACTCCAGCACTGTCAAGAAGAAAATGTAGCGTACATAAGACGCTGCCTGCCACTTTACAACCATGTGCCACTTTGAACAAATGTATGGTCAGAGGTATTTGGAGATCTGATGGCTGGTACTCACTTGAACTTCCATTATTCCTGGCTCTTGAACAGAGGCTAGGGATTGTGTTGGGGGAAAAAGCTACCACTGACACTGGGACCCATGAATGGTCACTGACAACTCCTGAAAAAAGGAAAATTAATTAGTCAGTGTTTACCATTTCATCACTGCTTTTCTCAGTATTCTGAAATTTATCAGAATTTATCAGATCTTCAGCCAACTAAGCAAGTACACAGATTTTTTTCTTTTCATGGATAGTGAGTATCTCACTCTATTCTACTGTCCTGTCCTTTCCATCCCAGATTGAGTCCCACCAAGCAAACCTCCAGGTCCAGGGAGCCAGCCTGACACAATGCAGCACCTGAGTGCTCCCATTTTCCGGTCCTATCAATCCTGTGTGCTGCCTGTAGCTGATAAGAACAATTAATAATATTTTGGTTACTTCAGGTGAGGCAAGGCAGGACATGGAATGAGGAGATAACCAGGAAGCAGGATGGTTATGTGCACCTTTCAGCTGTGCAGTGAAGTTTCATAGAAGCACAAGCAAAGAGCAGACCCCTCCCAACCAATGATTCTTCACAAGAGCAGCTACAGAGCCTGCCTTGTCCTGAAGTACAATACAAAAGATTTGCTGGAAGAACTAGTTCAGTGCAGTGAGACTGTAATGTGATCTTCCAGTCCCAAGTGAAGGTCAGGGGGAGCCTCTGTGGGGCTCCAGCCGACTGCAGTGTGCCATCACCAGTCATTACACAAAGACTCTCCAGTAAGGGTGAGTGCTTGATGGGCTTTCATGTAAGGCACCCTGATGCACAGAAAGAGACAACTGGAATTAGCCTGTCTTGTCAATGACTGCATATGAGAAGCCTGATTTGCGTTCTGATACTCACAGAAAGGACTTTCATTATTAAACTCCTCGAAGTCTTACAATTTGGGATGAAAAGATGAGACAATAGGAGCCCTTTAAACTTTAGCCCTTAATGACCTCATAGCGGATTTCTTTATGGGGCAAATACTTGTTACAGCTTTATGCAAAAAATCCAAAGCAAACCAAACCAACTTCAACAAAAAAAACCCCATAGAAATGTCAGAAACAAACCCACAATATCTGATTTAGGAAACATCTTAAGACACAAAACAAACTGGGAACCTCCATTTTCTGTTGGGTTTTGAGATAAAATTGAAAGGCTTTAAAAGTACATTACGGCAATACTTCAGATGAGAGCCACAACATGGAACAGCTCTGGGCCTGTATTGCTGTTGTGAGTTAGACTTGTCAGGCAGCTAAGCATGACCCAGCCACTCATTCACATCCTTCTCATAGCAGGAATAGAAAGAGGATGGGAAGGGCAGAAAACAGAAAACTCATGGGCTGAGATGATAACAGTTTAAAAAGTAAAAAAAGAAAACAAGGAAAAGCAAAACCAGGAAAAAATAAGTGGAGCAAAAAAGTCCTCCATAACTGCTTGCCACCAAGCAACAGCAGCTCTGACAAACTTTTCCCTGTAACTTTGATTGCTGGGCATAGCCCCATATGGTCCAGAAATCCCCCGTGATCAGCTGGGGTCAGCTGTGACTCCTCCCAGCTTCCTGTGTACCCCCAGTCACTGGCAGAACAGGTGAGAAGCAGAAAAGGCCTTGATGTTGAGCAGTGCTTAGCAATACCCTAAACATTCCTGTGTTATCAACATTGTCTTCATGACAAACCCAAAACAGCAGCTGTGATGAGGAGAATTAGAACTCTCTTTCAGCTAACATCAATACAATGGCTTTGATGGGGTAATGCAGAGTTGGCAGCAACTTTTACACCCGATTATAAACTAAGCTTCCCTCACTTCAGAAAATGCTGGGCTAGGAGCCAAGGAAATGAATTGACTTTCTGAATATGTATTCCTTTTGCTTCTGATATTTGTAATCAGAGCTGCTGGTGATATGCTTGAATGGCTGCTGACAGGAATGACAGAGTGTCTCTGATTGCAGGAACATTATCAGTTGGGGCTCCACCATCAAAGGCTGCACAGTGAATGCCTGCATCTGGCTGCCCTTCTAAGACTCTGTGTTTTCTCTGTCTTCCCCCCCTTTCAGTCATTTACCTTTTGGGCTGATTTAAGCATCACTATTCCTCCTTTCTCCTCCCTGATCGGCTATTTTGGAAGTACGGCTGATCATTGTCAGTTGTAATTCTTCAAAAATGTAAATGTGCTTCAGAGAAGAGGAAATATGGTATCTGTGACTCATCCATACTTCAGGCAAATTCCCTAGTTCAAGGGAAAATAAAAAGACGTGCCTTAAAAAAAATAAAAAAGAAAAAAAGTTTTCAGACCGGAATAACGCAGTTAAACAGGAAGAGATATTGAATACAGTCAACAGGCTTCAGAAGTAGCAAATGTCTGATACACAAGAAAGTAACAATAGGCTACAAAATTAATTATTCCAGATGTGTTGCATATCCTGCACGCAAGTGGAACAGCAGACCTCCACTCAGAGACAAGTACAGCCTATTTTGGTTTGCTTGAGGACGGGCACCCTTCTTGCACCCATACAGCAAGAAGCGCTCGGCCCCACACAGCTCCATCGACTGCCATTCAGCCAGGGCATCAGCACCTGGCTCTCTACCAGGAACCCTCTCACGTGGAAACAATTGTGTGCTGCTGTGCTACTTCCTTTCTGCTTCTCCAGTGTCCCTCTTGACGAGTCACTGAGCTCAGACAGGACAGCTTTAAAGGGCCACAAGTTGTGTGTGTTCAGAACAAGTGGCACAAATCTTTGTCATCCTTCTGCTGCTGCTCATGAGCAGGGCTTGCAGTCCTGTGAAACAATGCCACTGTGTCAGTGACTACCCTGCAATGACAGCTCACACACTTCCTTCCCCATTCCTGGCCATTCCAAGGACAGCAGCTCGGGCAGCACACTCATCCTGGGCTCCTGGGCAGCTGCTGTTGGCATGGGGGTGATCCCTCTGCTGGTTTGTTCAGTATTTAGTACTGTGTTTCATGAAAGACAGCAATAGTTATTAAAGTCAGGGTTTGGGTGCATGATTCTACCTGCCATAGCACAAACAGAAGCTCAGGTGATGTAGAGGAACTCTCATCAGGCTCTGTTGTCACAAACAAGAGTGAGGGCAGTGTAATCCCAAAACAATACTATACTTCGTGTTTCAGATCCCAACACAGCCATCTACAATCCACGATTTAACACCTCTGCAATGACCTAATGCATAGCAATTGCTGGTGGACTGGAAGTGTTTCCATGGAAGACTGGCTTTACAACAAAAAAGCATAACAGGTGGTTGCCTAGAGCAGCAAAATATTAGGAGCTGCACAGTTTCAGTGCAGTGTGTGAACAGTGGCAGGTTCAGAAAAGCTGGATGTTCCCCAATCACGCTGCTGATCCCAGTGGTGGATGCTCCACTTGCACACACCTCTCCACAGCCCAAAAGGTGAAGTGCTGATGATGAGCTTTCATGATGACCAAGGGTTAGTAAATAATTACACAGAAGGGCCCATATCACTGAGCATTAACAGACAAATTTTGGCTGGGTTTTGATCTAATGTTCGTTGTTCTCATTTAAGGTAAAGGACAGTCTGACCATCCAATTCAAATTCTGAAATTAATGCCTAGGCCTCTTTTCTTTTCAATATAAATCCATTTCCAGCTTTTGCTCTATTTTTAGAGTTTAATTTATAGTTTATTTTTCCCCGGGAGAAGCACAAATGTAATCCCCCACTATCGCATGTTATATAGACAAGCTTCCTAAGTTTGGGGCATTCAAAGAAGGTATGACACAATGACAGTGTCAGGGAGAAATTTTCCCTAGGAAACCCCCTGCCTGATCATGCTGTTATTCATAGCACTGCTGGTAACCCACCAAGAAAAACTCTTCCTACTGAGTCACTGATCTGATCTGGCATGGGGAGTTAGTTTCAGTGCTCAGGGTGCCCTCACTGACTCCTTGTGCAGCCTTGCCCCAGGGGCAGACTGGCAAAAATAATTTGGAGCTTGGTCAGAAGCCAGGGAAAGCAGTTCTATGGCTGTCAGATTAAAGTGGATGCAGATCTATTTATTCATGAGCTACTTCTGCTTTTTTCCTTGTTGTGAATCTTTTCTCAGTACCTGCAGATGCCCACAGGTCCCAGCAGCAGGGCTGCCAAGGGGGCATGGCTGGGAGTTAGGGGTACAAAGGAGGGATGAGGTGCTGGGGCCAGGGCGGGCAGCTCTGGAGACGTCTCTGAAAATGCTCCCAAAGAATAACAGGGAAATACACTGCAGCACAATTTCAAGAGCAGAAGGTAACAGCTATCAAGGAACAACATGCAAATCACAGTGAGGGGAAAAAAAAAAGAGAAGAGATCCAGACAGCTGCTGTCTCACTGGCATGGGCTTCACTGGCCCTGTCTGTTCCCAAGGGACAGATCTACTGGCAGCTTTGTGCAAGCACTCTGCAGGGTGGTGTGCCTGGGCCAGGGGTAAGGTGCAATAGCAGCACCTTTCAGCAAGTGCTGGGAAAAGTCATCCTGCCCTCAGGAACCACCAGATTGCCTCATGTGCCATTCATGTACCTAACTCTCTACATTTCACTGTATTTCTTCAAGAGCCTTCTGAGAGAAAAGTGAAGGCAGTGTCATGTCATGGTTTAACCCCAGCTGGCAATGAAGTACCACACAGTCACAGGACAGGCAGCTGGAAGGAAAACTGGATGCTGCCCTCCAGCTTGCACAGCAAAAGCTGCCTTCCCACCTCCAGGCACAGCTGCTTCTCCCTTTTTCCCCCATGGCTTCCCCAAGCCTTGCATCTCTCCTTAATTCAGGCAAGTACTCCTTGCTAGGGGAAAGCTTGATGGGGGACCAGGTAAACTCAAGGTACATGAAGGTAAAATCTATGCTGACCAGCCATGTTTTTTCCTTCTGTCCTAGTTTCATCTGGGATAGTGTCAATCTTATTCCTAGTAGCTGATACAGTGCTGTGATTTTGGTTCAGAATGAGAAAAATGTTAGTAGCACACTGATGTTTTAGTTGTTGAGTAGTGCTTCCTCTAAGTGAAAGACTTTTCAGTTTCCCATGCTCTACCAGTCACCAGTTCCACAAGAGGTGGGAGGGAGCATGACTGGGACAGGTGCTCCAGGCGTATTTTATAAATTCAGTGCTGGGTTAGCAGCAACAAATGTAAATCCGGTATTAGGAATTATTGGGAAAAAACACAGGGAATAAAACAGGAAAAAAACCCCAAACATCATTATGTTGACACAGTTTTGGGGACCCAAAGCACCTTTTTTTTTCCTTTTGGGAGACTAAAAGAGATCAGTGAGATCACCAGAGGGGGATTACAAAAAATTATTGTGTCACTCAAAAATAATCTGAAAACCACTCAATACTGGAAGAGAGGTGCATTGAATGCTCTTGCTCCAACCTTATTACTCCACCTGCCACTGCCTGTGGCACAGTCAGAAAACACATCACAGGGCAGAAGGAGCCAAGGCCTGAACCAACCCCGCTGTTCTGATGTCCTTACTTCGGTGCATCACTCACAAGCAATGGCTCTTGGTTAATAACCCAGCCAGGACAGGCAAGTGTCAAAGGTACATAGGGATACACATTTCTGTCAGTGTAAAGTGGGGATAAAACACCACATTCTTTTAATTCACACAGGCAGAAGTGGTGGAGCAGGTTATGCAGGATTCTGCTCTCACCCCTAGAAATGTGCTGACACTCATGGATTCCTCTGCCAAGAGACCTGAAATGAGCCTGGAGGTACAAGGCATCAGCAGATCATACCCAGAGGGTTTCTGAGTTACTCGTTCTGTTTCATTCCTACTCCTTCCTGTTTGGCAAATTCATTCCAGTTCTGAAAGGTCAAGAAGCCATGCAATTTTATGTTTCACTAATTGGCCACTTAACTTTGTGCTCAGGCCCCCCCAGTTCTTTGGACATGGCCAGGAGTGTCAGGCTGATTTTTGTTAACTGGAACATGATGTCCAGAACTGGGGAGTTTCCAGCATTGCTACTCCAAGTAGCTGTGAGGAGTGTCAGGCTGGCCAAGCTACTTGGAAAAAGGAATGCCTTTGTTTCCAGGCTGCACTGGTGGCAGTTGGGTCTGGTTCACTAAAAACAAATATTTAAAGTCATAGGTGGTTCCAAAAAACTTGCCTTCTTCATTATACTTCCTCCATTACACTTTCCTGATTTCTTAAAGGATTGTCCCCTCTCTTCTTCAGGCAAAATCAGGCCTGGGTGCCTTCAGGAATGGAGATTGCATGCAGAAACCTCTCACCCTTTGTGCCCTTCCTGATCCCTGGTCCCACAAGAAATAATTACTCCTTTGAGTTTTCACCTCCGTGTTACTTTTTTTTCCTCCAAATGCACTGCTAGCAAGGATGGGTTGTAAAAATACACATGACACCAGGATGCTTCCTGGAGAGATTGGTTTGGTTTATGAATTTGTCTGGAAAAAGAAGTGGCAGGCTGATAGAGGCTTTTTTTATTCTCTCTCTCTCTTTTTCTGTCATGCTATTTGGTATTTTTGTGAAGTCCCAGTTTCCAGAATTATGTACAAGGATCTCAGCTCTCATTTTGAAAAACACAGTGAGCTGTTACCCTCATAACTATAAAAAGTAAAGCTTGTATCTCCAAAATAAGGTGTCAAATGACATCTTATACTTCTGATTCTTGAAATCTTACTGCCTTGAAGACAAAATGATGATAATAGCAGTTACAGCAAGGATTCTGGTTATAATTTTGAATATACAAAATCAGTAATGCTGTTTCTGGTTTTTCAGGAGCACTGAGAATGGAGGGCGCTGAAAAATAATTTCAGACATCCTATGGCTCAAAGCAGTACAGACTCTCCTCTGGCTTATCAGCTGCTACAACAGTATCTTCTTCCTGCATGAATGTGCATTCCTGAATGAATAACATACACTGAACCTGAACGTTTTAGTTTGCACCTTGACCAACAATCAGAATGCATATTTTGTCCCTAGGAGAAAATAAACCTCACAACGTTTTTACTGAAGAGCTGATACAGAACTGAGCAGGACATCTTGGGTTCCTGAATTCAGTCTGACAGGTGCCATTTGTCACTTTGGTAAATTGATGTCATTATTTTTCAAATTATCTGGGCTTCTCCCTAGTCACTTGCTCTGAAAAAAAACCCGGAATGTTTTTTTTTCCCCAGATGATTTGACAGCTCATTTATATGCAGCCTCTTTTTAACTGTGGATACTACATTGTTATTTGATCTTGCACTATCTTTGTCCTTTAACCTGCCTAAATCTTTCTCTGCAGTGTGCTTATTTGTAGATAGCAAGCACATGGCTTCTCAGTCTTTTCATTTTTTTAAAAAACATATTATTTATTTTGCTGTCTGTGTTTCTTCCCATCTAACCCTCTCTTCCCTCCCCACCTCATCATCTTGCTTTTTTCTTCAGCATGGTTGGCTGGGATTGCATGTGATGCCTCTAAAAGAAGGGTTTGTTTTTTTTCCTGTGTTGACAATCATTATTCTTCAAATTCAGCACATTGAAGTTCTGGGGGTTTTAGGATAGGGGAATAGAGTAATCCTGGTTCACAGCACTCAGATATTTGGTAGTTCAGCAGTGTAGTGAAGGAAAGTGGATTGGAAGAAGCGACAATTTCAGACTCCAAATAATCCATCCTGTAAAAGGACCCCAAGACTTTTAAAACCTAAGTCTGACCCAACAGTCAAGGAAATGTATGGATAATGTAGCACAGTCTTTGTCAACCAGGATAGCACCTGATTTTACACAGTACCTTACAGAGCTAGAGAGTCTTAAAGCACTTTAAATAGTCTCAATTCCCATATGGCTGCATTTAGTAGATTACACCTATAATTAGCAGTAATTAGCAGGCTAGGGAATGCTTCCCATAGGGCCTGTCTCCTCAGCGAGACTTTACCCAGGTATGCTGGGATGTGCCTAATACACCCCTGTAGGACTGCCTGTGAGAAACAAATTCCATTTGCTTTTCTTTCTGAAGACTCAAGCCCATATCCCTCACCTCCTGCTACAGGGGTGCCCAGCCTGCCAGTTTATGGGCCCTGTGATCCACGCATTACACAGGGGAAAAGCAGTAAATGTGGTGTGGTTTTGTAAACCAGCAATGCAGATATTCACTCCTTGGGGAAGGAGGAAAGAGGCAGACTGGATACTGGATCCCATGTTTTATGACGTGGTGGTTAACATGAAAAAGCAAAACATGGAACGGGGACCACCTCTATGTTTTCTCCCCAAGCACTTTAACAGTGATTCCACAGATTTGCAAAGCCTTTCATTCATCTGTGGAAAAAAAAAAGGGGGGGTTGTAATATCCTGTTTCACTTGTTCTGTTTTTCCTGTGAAATATGTTTGCCCTTTGAATCATTTTGGCTAAACTAGGAACCCAGCACTCCTATGCACTCACCAGCAGGGCAAGAAGATATGCCTGCCTTTACAGGCAATCCATACAGTCTCATTAATGTGCTTTGGCTTGCAATGGATGCCAGATTAGGCAGAAAAAACCTCAAACCCCACAGGTTAATTACATCCAGGCGGAGCTCAGCTATGGTAAATCAGCCTAGACTCATTGACTTCAGTGAAAGTACATGAGTTCACACGGGTACAGATGTGAACTTTGAAACAATCCTGGATTACTTTCCTTATTGCAAACTTACTGGAATCACCTAGATTTCCCTCTGAATGCAGTGTCTCTCCATAGACAGTAACAGCTCATCAGTCAGCAATACAGCTTCGCATCCATCCATTAACTTTCAAGAGGAACAGAGAGGAGGCACCACATATGACTTTGTGCACTTGATGTTATACAACTCATTTCAAACTTGCTGGATTCACTGGATTGCACAGCACAAACACCCAAAATGTGCATGCAAAAGGGTGTTCTGGGCAATCAGTAAAAATTGACATTGGGGAGCATCTGAGTAAGCATATGAGAAAGATTACAGTGTGTAATTCCCAAAAGGATTTACTATATGTGGGATGAAGAAATCATTTGTATTTTATTTGCTTATAAAGCAGCCTTAGACATCTGAGAGCAGGAAATTTGGGTGAAGTAGACCTTGAGTATTGATGAATACAATTACTTGTAAAGCTTTCCCCACTGTTTTGTCAGAAGCCAAGGATAAGCAGAAGTTGTACAACAATTTCTACTCTTAGCACTGGGTGTTAAACACTCCTTTGATGGTTGAAGTTCTCAATTTGGAGAAAACAAACAAATTGGCTGACTTTGTTGAGCAGTGACTTTCTTGTGAACCACTAAAGGCTGAGTGCTGTCTAGGTAGGCCGGGCTGCCCAATGCAATAGATACTTAGGAAAGTGCCTGTTCTTAGGGAAGAGAAGTTTGTGTGAGGATGTATTTGAGACAGTATTGATTGTGCTGTGCCAAGCCATTGCTGCCCAGCTTCAGGGTTCAGACACCATCAGATTCCCTCTGGCCCAAAGTGCCCTTCTCTGCAGAGGGAAGTTCAGTGCCTGGAAATGATCAGTACTGCAAAATAGGGCAGCATTGTAGCTCCTTTCTACCCAGCACTGTCTTGGGAGTTCCTCTGCACCTGGTCCCTGCAGCTGTCCTGAAGAGTGGCCATGTGGTGCAAATACATGATAGCACATGAGAGACTACATGGTGCAGAAAACTAGGAAGCAAATGGAAAAATTCAACCTGCCACAGAGGAAAAGAAGATTTGTTTATAGAGCAAACACACAGATCTGGTTGAAGGTTGGGTTGTGGGGATCCTGTGCATCTTTTCAATTCAGACTAAACTGCTTTTCAAAGGTTCATCTGAAAACTGCAGAAAACAGACTAAACTGCATTTTCTGCATATTTTTATTCTGAAGTTTGGCTGTCCTGATAAGAAGAGAGAAATAATGTTTAAACAAGCAAAAGTAAAACCTGTTTTTCTAGATGAAGTTGTGTTTGCCAACATCGATAGCAGTAACTTCTGTATTCCTAATTTAGCACTGACATTTCATGACAAGAGATGCTCTTAGTATTTCTTTTCATGATTCAACATGCAGGTCTGTCATGATTTTCCAATAACCCCTATTTCACATGGTTTTTTCCACTAAGATAGTTCTCTCCACCTGTGCGTTTAGTTATCTGCTCTTATATTTTGCATATTACCATATCCTTTTCCAGTTTTTCTTGGGAGATGGGGAAGAGTAAAGATCACATTTGTCTTCAGAAACTGTTGGGGGGAAATGAAGGAAAATTTGTACAATTGTCTGTCACCAAAACATCAATTTTCAGGGGAAAAAAAAGAAAGAAAACGTAGATCTATTTGTTACCAAATATTTTATGAATGGAAAATGGAAATGAGTAACAGCCAGAATGGATTTGTTAAGAACAAAACATTATGTCCCACTGGTAGAATTTCCTTCCTAGAATGGGTAAGGGGCCTAGAAGCTAGAGGAGAAGCAGTAGGCGTCACTTATCTTCATTTTGTTATGTTGCTGTCCCTGGTTCACATGACATTTTCATAAACCAGGTAGAGTGGTGATGAAACAAGTGCCGGTTGTGTGCAAGCTCACAGCTGCACTCAGTGGCCACACAGCCTGGGTCACAGCTGGTGTGGAAAGACAAACTGAGTCAAGTTTTGTTGGCATCTATCCTGGACCTCCTCCTGTGTGCTGGTTTCACACAACATCTAGAGGCCTGAACACAGAAGGAACTGACTACATCTTCAGAAGACACTGGAAGGATCTACAAGTAAAATAGGATTAGAATTGAGATGATTTTACAAGTGCCATTCTATAAAGTGTCACTTTATAGACAGGAGTGTCATCTGCAGGTTGTACAAAATCACCTCTCTGTTTTTCCTGGCATTTGTGAGACCTCAGTATTTGATTCCTATAGAAGAAAGAATGACAAAAATTATATATTGAAAGAAGGATGTAAGAGTAAAAGGTCTGAAAAAGATTGAAAAAGACAAGGGATGTCCATACCAACTTCCTACTTGGTCATCTTTAGGCAGAGATTAGACAAATGTTTAAAAAATTACTTGAGTAAAAATGTTACTGCCAAGGAATAGACAGATGAACTACAGGAACTCTTTAAGTCACAGGTCACATTTCTTTTTCGATTTTCTCCTTGGTACCCACATTCTCTCTCCTGGGGAAAAACACACTCAAAAATGCTTTTTGATCACCTATTTTCTAAATACAGTGTAATTTTACCAGTCATATACAAATAAAGTAGCATTTCATGTTACCAAATTGTCAAATATCTGCCTGGGTTTTTAAGCTCAGTGGCTAATCCACATTAGATAAAAATTAGGTTGCTTGATTATTCTGGCCCCAGTTTATAAAGGGTTTTCTTTATTAGGTGCCAAAGAAGTAGTAAATGCATACAAACTCAGAATGTCACGACAGAGTACCTGCATGTTAGCCACCCACAAACCCCTATCCTTTTAAAGCTGTTTTGGCCCTCATGGATACTCATGCTGAGTTTGCAATTTTTGACATGATGTCTGGCTTCCTTTTTCATAAAGTATCTGCCAATGAACTTCTAAGGGAGCCTTTGAGCCTTTTGAAGGCAGCCTTCCCTTTTTTTATTATTTTATTTTATATTCTTTGTGATACTAAAAAAATCTTTGGAGAAAGTTCTTAGTGAAAGCAGAGTCAGAGGCAGAGCTCCCTTTGGTAATTTGCAATGCCTGATTTTTGTTAAACAGAGTCAGATGCTGAAGAAGCAGGTTTCCAGTTTCAGGTTGACAGGTCAACTGCATTGCTATGTTCAGCTTTTCTCTTTATCAACTCATGGCTCAGAGACCGGAGGGGCAAAGACGATAAAGTAAGCAGGGTAAAACAGAGATCAGCCATGACAAAGGTGAGACTGGCAACCTCTGAATAAACATGGAAACAATCACTGAGGAAAATTAGTACACTGAGCAAGTCCAGGGAAGTTACTGAGACAAGCTGTCAAATAAGTTTGATACCTGAGATCTGATCTGGTGGAAGGAGTTCAACCAGAGAGAAGGAGCATACCTGAGTAGCAAGTCAAACAGAGCCTCTGAATTCTTAAAGGAGTCATAAAATCCTGTAGTGTTTGGAGCATCAGACTGCTCCACTCGAGAAAGGTCTGTTGTCAGCCGTATTAGAAAAGTATATAACCCCACAAAAACTAACAATAGGTTTTCTAAACCTCAATCTAGATCAGAATTCTCAGTCCTCCAAAGAACAAATTGTTTTAACATAGTAATTTGCACTAGCCTATTACTTGCAAAATGATCTAAAGTATGAACCCAAAATGAAGACTAAGGCACAATTTGTGTCTATAAGCCTAATTTTGCACTACAGTCAATTCTATCAAGTAGAGGCCACTCTGTACTACTTACTGTGTAAGGCTACAAAGGGTACCCACACAGTCTGTGTCCATGTAACAGCAGGCTCTCTCTGTAAGCATCTAGTGTCTGAGTAGGATGGTCACTTGTGTCACTAGGAAATGTCTCAGCTTCCTGCCTTAGGAATAAGTTTCATCAGCAGAACTGTCCACAGGAAGCTCCCACTGTCCTGTGTTATGTCATTGGAGAGAAGTGTTGTGGATGTCCTCACTACACTAACACCAGCTTCAGTCCAGGTTGTGTTACACTGGGCCACGCGGCTGAGCTGACTTAGTGCTGGTGGCAACACAGCTTGGAGTGGGAGGCAGGTCTAGCTGATGTCTGGTGGTACATTCCTCCAAGATGCTTGTGATTCTACAACTTTTATCCAAAAGAATTGCTTTTGGATCTGCTGCAAATGGGTGATACAATGCAGCTTGATTTTTGCTTCCTCAGATACACATATATTTCCAGCAGTCTCTCAGTTATAAAAGTCAATTTCACAGTTAGTAAATGGTTCATTTATTGATTCGTATCTACTAAATTCAAGCAGCTCCACAAACAACAATATACTGGTGATGTATTGAGGGTTAAAAGAAATAACTCACATTTGCAGGGAGGAAAAGCACAAAGCTACAAATTGACAACCTCTTTTTGGTACTGGAGCTGTAATTTCAAATGTCAAAAACCTTTGACATGCCTCATAGATTACACCTTTGGAGAACCCTACTTCTGTTTAAAAGCTGAAATTAAAGGACTTTTACTTATTTTGAATTGTAATTTCAGCAAACTCTTTAGGCTGCAATATTTAATCTATTTCTCTGAGGTTTGCATTACTTATGCTGCCAAAGACCTCTTAGCAGAAGCCAATCTCCATTGAAATTCTGCACCTACACTCAAAACGTAAATAGAAAGGAGAAAGATTTAAAAGTATAATTAATCAAAAGCCCATATCAGGACCTTGACTTCTAAAGGGTAAAAGAATGCTTGCAACCAAAAGACAGGTTTGAGCTCTTCTTGTTGCAAAATCAAGCCCCTGGGATTAAAGTCCTGGTGATTCTCCAATAGCAATGCCAAGGACAAGAAACAGATGACTTCTCCTGGCTGGGTTTTCTTCTCTGCAGAGGGATTCTGCACAACAGCCAGCTAGGTTATGGTCTGCACCATTATATACCACAAACCATGTCTCATGACAACTCCAGTTCCTGCAAAAGCCACAATGACCAGCAGAAATCATACTGAAGTCCCACTTGTTCTTACCATTTCCCTCCACTGTAGGAATGCCTTCTGGAGAAATGGCCCATGCACCCTGCACTGATTAAATTTCATGTTGATCAAAGGCACCACAGCTGTCTCAGGGGCAATAGCTTAAAATAGCCTCAAGGCTCAACAAAGATTCAGATTCAAGGAAGTGACAGTAGCAGTGAAATTGGGCATATTTACAAACAGCAAAAGTAACTCATAATGAAAGTTTAATTGCCACACATTACACATTTTTGTAGCATAGATTTTGTATGTTTACTGAAAGCCTCTTCATGTGCATTCTGCTCCTTTAATAGAGAGGTGTGAAAGTGTACCTTCCTTAGAAGATTTAAAGAGGATATGAAGATTTTCACCATTTAAGTATTTGGTAATCAGAAAAGCAAGCCACTAGCTGGTTTGCTTTTCTCTAACTGCTCCAGTAAACTACCTGGTGCTCCTTCTCCATATGGTATGATTTTACTCCCTGATTTCCTTCTCCCTTGCAAAGAAGAGATCTCACAATAAAAAGACACTGGAATTTTCTGTTGTATACACTGGATTTCTTTCTATTTGTCTGTTTAAGAAAAACACAGTGACTTAAAAAGCTATCTCTGGAAGAGAATTTTTAAGATAAAACTCAATTAAGCCTGACTTTAATGCTGAATAATTAAAACTACCGTGCTTCCAGAGGTCTGACATAGAGGAATCTATGTTTAGCGTAATTTTTGTAATGTCTGACAATTAATCATATTGATTTTTTTAAAAAGTCCACTCTTATCTGTCTGTTTGCCTTAGGGAATCCAGCAAACAGAATAGAAATGTATTTTCTCACAAATACCCTATTGAAGTCAGCAGTCTGTTAGTAACTACATATTGCTTATAGATTTCCTGCCCGCTGCTCTGAATGTTTTTCCTCCATATTTCTTCAGAGCTGCCCTCCAATGCTCAGAACTCTTTATCATCCTGCTTAAGCTGACTTCACCAAACTTTAACTCTCTCATATGGGAAAACCAAGGGCATACATCCACAGGAGTATGAAGGGATGAAACAGCTGTTCCCAAAGCAAAAAGCTTCCGGTGATTGCAGTGGATACTGGGACATGCTCCATGAGTGACTTATAATAGGAAAAAACCCAAGAGGAATGACTTTCCAGATACAATGCAGGCTGAAACTCTGTATGCAGTGAGTGTTCCTGTGGTACTGCTAAATGACAAAGGAACTGGTGGTAATCGGTCGTCACTTTTCGCCTTCAAGCCCTCACAGTGTGCCCATCACACTGTGGTGGGTGACTGATAGTCCCCATCATCCTGAAGTTAAGGAACAGGATGGAGTGACTGGTTAGGAATCCTAGTACTCCTCTGGAAATGGGAGCAGCCTGATCGGAAAAAAAAAACCATTTCACAGTGAGTGCTTATGCGAGCAAGAGGGCAAATAAAATAGCAATTACTCTTCTTTCAGATGATAAGCAAGAGGTGGAGTTGTATGTGACCTGTCTTCCTACATACTGTTTGCATCTTGGTTCAAGTTTCACATAAGGACTGACAAAAATGATTAAGAATTTCAAAACAAGGATGGGATAGGAGTTTTGCAATGCTCTTGAGTGTATTGGGGCAGTTTCTGTGAAGATCAGTGGAAGTTTAGAAGCACACTGCTTATTCAGAGCAGCAACCATCAAGACGCTTCCAGCTGGACCCCGGTACCTGTTTCTAGGGAGGTCTATCATACTTCAAAATTTCAAAGTTCAGGAAGCCACTGGAAAAGGTAATTTGATTTGTTTGAATGCAAGGATATGCAGACTAATGAGCCAGTGATTGGAGGGAGAAGGCAGGGCTGCAGATGGGGGGAAAGGGGTCAGGCATAGCTGGTACAGAAACAATGTCCTGGATGGCTGCATGGTTTACTGATACTGGCAAGGGAAAATGCCTGTTGTTCAGACCTGGGACACACTCCCTGTCATCCTAGGGGTGGGTTATGTAGTTTCCCCATATTTTGTGTCACAGAAAAGGCCATGTAAAACAGGTAATCACCTTCCCCAAGCACCTCATCATATTTACTGGAATAGGGAGGAAATTTTTTCCTCAAAATTTTCTTCAGGATCATCTATTCCGATTAATAGATACTCTTTGTCCATAACAATACCTTTCTCTTATACCAGCCTGTAAAGCAGGTTTTTCTACTATTTCACTCTCAAGAGCCCCTGATTGCAGTTCTGCTTGGTAGCTCTTGCTCTTACATGTAGTTGTAGCATGTTCAGAGAAAGAAAGCAAAGATGAGGCTTTCAGAAGAAGTAGTTTTCAGGCTACTTTCCCTTTTATCTTAGATATCCTTATATAGATATTTACATTGATGGCAAGTGGGTGGTAAATAGGCTGCAAATATTCCCCTTATGTCAGTGTCCAGTCACTGGTGCAATCAATAGACAAAAGAAGGGTGGAAGGCATGAGAGGTGAGAATCTCCACATTCCAGGACACACATGCCAACACTCCTTTAAGCAGCTCTGCTCTCTGATATCAAGCCCCATTCTTTTCTCTTCTTTTCATTTCCATTGGCTGACAAATTTATCACAAATCTTAGTGATAGCCTTTCAACAATGGGGACATCCTGACTGATCACTATGGACCTTTTTTTGAGCTAGCTTGGTAGTAGACATAAATAACATGAGCTGCCACCTCTGAACAAAAGAGAAAAGGTGCAAATGTATATAATTTGGGTTGCTGATGGAGTTCAATCCTTCCAGCCCACATCATGGGTGTGTGCAAGGAATTTCTCATGCATGCTCATGTGAACAACCAGTATGCAGTCAGGCTGTTTCCAGTAAATGGCTCTTAAGATTTCAGAGCCATTGCCATACAAAAGTCCATTGTTCATATGCAGGATCTGCCTCCCTACCCATTCATTATAAAAGCATAGATCACAACAGTGGCATGTTTATCTTAGCAGGGTGTTAAGTCTTACCAACTGAGTCACAGTCGCTGGTTTAGGCTTAGAAATAGGATTACTGCAGCTATTCTGAAACATCTAAAATGCAGGACAAGGCACAAATACTATGTCAGTGCTCAGGCAACACTTGTAAGAAGGTAGAATGTTACTGGACTGGGTTTGAACAGACAAAGGCATTTTATTATAAGAGAATGAATGCAAGATCAGTCTGGTGGAGATGCAGGAGCTTGTTTACAGGCAGCTGTCAGCCTGGAGATTCCAACCTCTGTGGAGAGGTTGGCTGCTCTACAGGGCAGTGTCTTACCTTCAAAATGCTTGAGTTTCTCCCTAGGCTAGAATTAGTGTCTGTGAACACTCTCATAGACATGTTAATGCACTGAAAACTCCAGCCAAAAGCGATGTAAATCTCAGGAGGTAACAGCTATAAGAAGTCCAACAACTAAAAAAACTGTTTCTCTAGGTCATCAAAATTTATGAGTGAGTCTGGATTGGCACCACATTATGCTATCCTAAACTAAGTTCTGTCTTTATTATAAAGACAATACGAGTTACTTGGACAGCTGCATTCAACAGAGCAGAGAAGCATCCTGCAGGGAAGGTCTCCTACATGGCCCTAAGGAAAAAAACCTAAATTTCATCCAAGCCCGTACCATCTAGGATCTATTTCCATTTGGTTCCCTCTCTACCATGACCTGTCTCCCAACCCAGAAGACAAAGTGTCTCTTCTCCTCTTCCCTAAGGAATAGGGAGTGGAGCGGGAGGAAATGGACCTCCTGAGAAATTAAGAGCAGTACTAAAGGAGGAGAGAGAGCGACCTTACAGCCAGTGAGGCTAAGAGTAGTGTAATAATCTGTGGAACAGGAACACCACCTGCAGTTTTCAAGCCACTCCCTTAAGAATCCAAAAAGTCTGCCGGCACTCAGGAGATGAGGTAAGAAGGGAGAAGCAGAGAGACAGAGGCAGGGTTGTCGGATTATTCCTTTTTCTGACCTAGAGATAGGGCAACTGAGAGGTGTTTTAAAAACTTTTATTCCATTTTCAGTCTCATGAGAAGGGTGAGACAATACAGATGTTATAATTCATGCCATCACAATCAGAAGCCAAACTATTTCCTAATTACAATACATTACAAGTGTTTCTTGGCCTTTCAGCTTTTGCCACACAATGCTGTTAATGCCTTAAAGCCAATCATCTAAAACTACCCTCGTGGGTCCTACTACAATGCACCTTTCATAGTTCTGTTTCTCCAAAGTATATAGTCTTATTTGCAAGGCCATCATTTGAAAGCTGTTTCTAGTTAAATTTCCCTCTCTCAACAATGTCTGTCCTATTCCATGGCATTTCTAAGTCAGCATTTTCTATCTCAAAGTTTGCATACAGGTAGATACCATGTGAGCCTTCTGTCAGGCTTTGAGAATTCTCTACAAATCCATTTCCCACACAGGGTCATGGCTAGGGAACAGCAAAGCAGAAATGAAGGATGGCATACATCAAAGACATAAAGGAAGATTGAGATAGACAGTTTGGTTCCTCCAGAGAAAGACAGAGGACAGACTGAAGAGGCATACTCATGTCTATAGACCTATGTATGCAGAGGGAATCCTAGGAGAAGATACGAAAGGACAGTATCTGTGGATACTTTGCATGATAGAAGTATTTGAAAGGGGAGATGGGAAATGCAGGAAATTTGGAAATGAGACCTGACATACTGCAGAAGGGTGAGATGTTCAAACCTTCATAGACAAACAGGAACAACTTACAATTCCTGAGCCTTTGATACAACAAAAATTATTTTGCTCCAACTTTGTGGGCAAAATGTGTTCACTGACTGGAAACTCCCTTACAACCCCCTTCCTGGAAGAAAACAGCTTTTCTTTTTGACCTGTTCAGTTCACTGTTTCCTCACTTTCAGGTTGTGACCTACTCTCAACATGTAACAGATAATATTTTGTAATGTAATGGCTGTGTCAGAAATGGCAGGGCTTTGCAGGACACATCACATTTAGTCACTCCTGCTCCAAATCCGAAATGAGCAGGGCACAAACACAGGTGAAGGAGGAGGAGAATGAGAAAGTAACATGGCCAGGCTTTCACAGCAAGAGAGGAAATGCTATCTAGGCAGTCATCCTTTCTACAGATAGATTCAAGGGATACAGTGTACCACCAAGGAAATAACCAATCAAAAGCCTCCTAAAACAGAAACTCCCATGTTGAGTCCTGGGTGTTGTGGGGCTTTCTTCTGCTATTGTTAAAATTACTGCCTAAACAATAAATTTGAATAGAATAGAGTAAATACGGAAATGATAATTATTAAACACAAAAGCCCCCAAAGATTAGCCTCTGGTGTTATAATCTTTTGAGCAAAGACTGCCTTCATTTACCCTGAGAAAATAAACAGGTGAAAACAAATGTAATCACCTGTGGGATGGAATAACTAATTTAACCAGCCTCTTTTATCTCCTGTGTTTATGATTGTGCTCTGCGAGTAGTTTTCATTTGGTGGCTGCAGTCTCCTGTGTGAAACCTAACCCCCAACTACAGCACACAGCTCCTGAGGCTCACTTAATCTTGGGCTGGCAGAAAGAATGAAAGAAGTGTCAAGGGTGATACACAGCAGGTCTGCCGGAGCTTTAGCTGCCTGGTACCAAAGGAAAAGATCCTTGGCCTTATCAGATCTCTCTGGTTAAGCGTCTGCACATTCCTAAGGAGGGGCTTGGGACAAGTCAGTTGGATAACCCAAAGCTCTGGGCAAGGGATGTGGAACAGGACGAATGCCTTTGATCAGTGGAAAGAAGAGAAAAAAACTCCTACACAAATTACCACTAACCCCTATATGCTCTCCAATATTATGCTGTTGAGAAGATGTGATGAATTAGGAGTTAGGAATTCCTCCAGAGCAGAAGTGCTGATCAGATAACCTGTCCAACACTGCTTTTTAAAAATAGTGTCCAGTTAAGGCTGATTTTTTTAAGCTTTCTTGTTATTACTGCTAATGTTAAGAAAGAGAACTAAAATAAATACTGCTCTTTGCACTATTCCTGGTTCTTACCTGTGCTGGAGTGGGTGATAATTGTGCTTTTGTTTAGGGTAAGCATTATCCTTACATATTCTCAATATTTTTTTTCCAGTTGTTTTAGACCTGTGACTGCAAATTCCTAGAATTTTGCAGGCTTTTTCTAAGGGGTCCAGAACAGAAACAAGTATGTTAAATTTCTTTCCAGGTGTAAATTTCTTGTGAAATATCGTCACCTGAAAATTGCACGGATCTGTAAACCTGAAAAGATGGGAAAAGTACCACCAGTTTGGTCTAAGCTCCTTCTAGAGGCTAACAAACACTGCCAAACAAGAGCAGCATTGTGATCTCATTCAAAGAGTTCGCATGCTGAGCATAGTAGCCTGTAAAATAAAAAGCCACTATCTAGACTTGCAACATAGAAGTACCAGTAACAATAGAGAATTAAAAGATTATGTTTTCTGCATATATTCATTCAAGAAGATTATACAACAAAAAAAGAAAATGAAAAGGCACATACTGCAATGTTCTCCAAAGCAGAAACTGGCCGTGACCTCTTAAATGTTTTAAATGAATTTATGCATTAAAGCTTCCTCCCCTCACCCGCCAATGTCCCTGTGGGAAGCAAAATTGTGCCATCTAGTGGGACTTAGACCAAATCTTAGCTGTGCATTCTCAGTGGACACTGTGGACGCCCTACAGACCTGTACATCATAGCATGGACATTTTTGTATTCCACTTTGCCCCCAAGTTCAAATCCCTCTTCTGTCACAGATGCAGGAAGGGTCCTTTCACCCTGCCAGTCTTAGGGCCAGAGAAGAGGAGGGGAACGTGCTTTTTTAGTTACCTGCTCAATCCACCTTCCTTTTTTTTTGGCTTCTGCATTTGATGAGAAAGATGGGGGGAAATTATTTTCATGAGTATGACTTGGTAAACTTGAGGGACCAAAGCCCCGAGGTTCCCCATGGATGAAGGCTGCTGCAACACGACATGGAAGAACCTCATGAGGCACAGTGGTGAGAGCAAGCAGGGAAAAAAAGGGTTAGTTTATTTACAAAACTCAATTTTATGCATTTCCAAATGTGCCTGTGGATTCAGGATGAAATCCCACCTCCCAAACCACGTTTGTCAAGACAACTATCAATCAACTTTCTCCTCCTACCTAAAAATATGTAAACAATGAAGGACAGTTAGGAAAAGAAAACTATTGTTTATAGTACAAGTGTGGGAAAGTAGAAATTCTGACTCCAGTATGGAACACAATTCAGAAGGCCTAGAAAAATCCTCAAACCAGGGTGACAGAAGGCTGTCCCACTTGCCAAGCAGCCAGCAGCCTCGGGATTTTGTGCTGCCGAGTTATGGAGCTGGTGTATGCAGATACAGCTGTAGCACAATCTCATTTCCTAGCACACTTTTGTAACCATAGTTAAGCAATAGGCCTAATGTAGATTTCAGTACAGTGTTTAATCTTTGTCCTTTATGGATTTGTGTATCTTTATGACCAAAAGTGGTTTCCCAGCTTGCAATTTTTTTTCTGCTGTGCTGATCATAGTGGAGAGCCATATAATATATGACTTAGATACTCAAATAGGTGCAAGTGTTGCAAGAGACTTGTATACCTCTCTAATTAAACATGATAGATGCCCTTGGGAATGCTGGCTATTGCCTGAGTCACAACAGGTGAATCAGTAACAACTCCACAGCAAGTTTTCAGTACTACTAAAAGTAAAGTTCACTGGCCAGTCCTCGAATAATTAACAACTCTCTTCTCTACAAACACAGAGAAAAAGTGACCTTTTCCAACAAGGCATAAGTGGTTTTTCTCCAACTCAAATCATCCCCTGGAATAATTGGATCAGCTTTGCCCACTGGCAGACCCTTTGTCTTCTATGAATCAACATGGAAAGGAATCTTAAGAATGTTTTGGTCATTTCTTTCGGATTTTTACTCCTCTTTACTGCTTATGGAGGACTCCAGAGTCTACAGGTAAGTGGGGCATCTCCCATTGGTTATCAGGATGGTTGGTGTGGAAGGGCATCAGGCCAGCTGGTAGTGTGAAACACGTCAGCCTTTCCATAGTCTCTGTGAGCAAGGCATGCACAGTATTATTTATGAGGTGGGTTAGGACATTAACTTGCTGCAGGTTAATATTCCTCTCCCAGATCCATGGCATTTACTAAATATTTTATGCTAGTATTATATTCTAGTATTCTCAAATAGTTCACGTTTGTCTCATTCTACTACTTCAGATCCACAAAACTTATTTCAATGGAAACAGAAAACAAAATTAACCTGAGATGATTTTTGCCAAAAGAAGATGTTGCAAAGTGGAAAACAAATTCAGTTCCTGGAAAGGGTTTGCTTTGAATATTTCTAAATTGCTATGATTTTATAATAATTATTATTGTACAGAAATGTAAAATAATTAAAAATTATGCCCAAAACATTAAATAATTTAAGTATAAAATAATACAGTAATTTCTAGGATCATGATATAACATAATAGGTAAAATACTATTTTTTAATAAGGCAGTTGTGGCTTGTACTGGCATTAACATCCAAAAGCAGCGATAGTAGCAGCAATAGAGTATAGTCATTCTAGAATGACTTACATACTCAGGTTACCACTACAGCTCACTTGTTTATCCAAAATAAAAGACTGAGGGTTACTGTTGCTGTCTATGAAAGCTTCTGAGGACATAAACACCAGGAGAAACTTCTCAGCTTAGAAGGCTCTACTGGTCTAATGGCTGATAAATGAACAGAAGACATTGACTAGCAACTTTAGGCAGGATATTAACAAATGACCATGATCAATTGGATTGAATTTTCCCACTAGAGTGGGAATCTGTATGCCTTAAAGATGGAACTTGATACATAACATGACAAACTTGTTTGCAATAACGAGGCATTGACCTAATTTCAGGAGGAGGTCCCTCCTTGTTCCCTACATCTCTCTTCTCTCCTTGTACAGGTTTTCTTTGCTGGCATTGTCAGATTCTGAACGCAGGGCTGTTCTGCAAAAACAGTCCCAAAACTGGATGGAGATATTATGAGTTGGGGAGACTAATGAAACAGGGGAAGATAAACCCTAGAAGTTGCAAATCAGTCCCACCATCTGAAACAGCTGGTTAGAGCATGGTGCTAATAATACCAAGGTTGTGGGTTCAGTGCCCATACAGGACATTTACTTAAGAGTTGGACTTGATGATCCTGTGAGTTGGACTTGATCCAACTCAGAATATTCTGTGAATATGTGAACCTGTAAGTACAGGAATGTTAAAAATTTTCACAATTCATTTCAATATTCCACTACACACACCCCTCCCTCAAAAAAAATAAAAAACCAAAACAATCCAGACAGTAATAATCATATGATCTTGGAAGCCTGGCTTCTAGGTTTTGGAAGTTGTAGCTGACAAAACCAGGCATGTGACATTTCAAAAATAAGACCTCTGAAATAAGGAAGCCTCTTTGCCTGTTTATAAAGCAACCATTCCAATTCTCAAACACCTTGACACTGCTCTAACAGGGACTGTCCTCACCTCACTGTCCTGGTACCTGGTTGTCTCCAAACATGCTGCATGACTGCCACTGTGGTCCTGCACGGCCAGACTGCATGGCTACTGCAGGCTTGGAAAGTGTTCCATGAAGCCACCATCAGCTTCTTTCCCCTACAGTGCTCTCCAGTGCCACCCCCTCAGCATCCAGTCCCCCTTCCAAAATCATACTGAATCATATCATCTATTAATCAAAACAATGAGGAAAACATTGCTAAGCAGCATAGAATTGCAGAATGCTTTGGTTGGAAAGAACCTTAAAGATCATCTTATTCCAACCCTCAACTGTGGGCAAGGACACCTTCCACTAGACCGGGTTGCCCAAAGCCCCCTCCAGCCTGGGCTTGAACATCTCCAGGGATGGAACACCCACCCCTTCTCTGGACAACCTGGTCCAATGCCTCACCACCCTCACAGTAAAGATTTTCTTTCTAATATCTACCCTAAATCTCTCTTTTAGTTTAAAACTGTTGCCCTTTCTAGGCCTATCTGCCCTTGTGAAAAGTCACATCCCCACTGTTTAATGTCCCCTTTGAGTACTGCCAGGCTGCAATGAGGTTTTCCTGAAGTCTTCTCCTGGCTGAACAATCCCAACTCTCTCAGCCTGTCTAGGAGAGGTGGTCCATCCATCTGATCATCTTCATGGCCCTCCTCTCCAACAGCTCCATGTCCTTCCTGTGCTGGGGACCCCAGAACTGGATGCAGTGCTTCAGATGGGGACTCACTGGAGCAGAGCAGAGAGGGAGAATCATTTCCCTTGCCCTACTGGTCACACCTATTTTGAAGCAGCCCAGGGTGCAGCTGGCCTTCTGGGCTGCAAGCACACTCTGTTGCTCTTGTCCAGCTTTTCATTCACAGAATTCTCAGGTCTTCCCCTGCAGGCTACTGTCAATGAGCTCTTGCAGTTTGTACTCATTACTGGGATTGGCCTCATCCAGTTGTAGCACCTTGAGTTTGGACTTGTTGAACCTCATTAGGTTTGCATGGACCCATTTTTCAAGCTTGTCCAGGTCTCCCAAACTGATCTTCTCATTTCAACTTTCAGAGCATCAAGACAAGAGGAGACCCATTTTGAATATAAAATTATAAAACCTGGTTAGATCAGTAAAATGTTATTCCTTCTTTGTGAAAATGTGGGTGAATCAGTTACTTCCAACTACAAAGGGCCGCTGTGAGCCTATTAGGATATTTGGACCTTGGCTTCTGATAATCTTAGAAATTATCAGTAGTTTAAAGCAAAGAATCTCCCACTATGCCGTCCCTTGCAATGCAGATCTGAGAATATTCCTGCCTGAGACAACAAATCAAGGCAAAGAAAAGAGGTTATCCTTCATTCAACTTGCTTTCAAAGAGAAACTCAAACAAATTACATCAAATAATCTAAAGAATGACTTACCAAAGCTTTGAATTTGAGCAGTCCTCACCTGGTCTTGTATCATGTTTTCATAAATGGTCTATCATTTTGAGGAAGATTCCAAGTCCATAATCAGGTTGTTTTGGGGAAATGAGACAGTAATACCCAGTCCCAGACACTGTGTCTGTCTATTTCTGCCCAAAGCCACTGTCTGTACACCATAGCAATATGTACCTGGGATAAAATTTGTCTCAATCATGGCTTTTGTCCCTGCAGAGCAGTCTCAACTCAGAAGAAGGCCTGGGGGTTGCTTCCCTGAGTGTCGTGTATGCTGCGCTCATCTTCTCGTCCATGTTCCTCCCTCCAATCCTCATCCAGAAGCTGGGCTGCAAGTGGACCATTGCAGTCTCCATGTGCTGCTACATCACCTTCTCCTTAGGGAACTTCTATGCTAGCTGGTATGATTTATGTACTTTAACTCTCTGTGTTGTGTTCAAACAGAATTAGTAAGGGCAAATTTCTTCTTTTTCTTCTCCATTCCTAATCTATCTATTTTCCTAATTTGTGTTGCAGATTAGAAAGCTGGATGCAAAAGGTGCTACTTGCAAGAAATTGAGATAAATACATCCAGTATTATGTGGACCAGAGAGGTGAAAATGTGCAAAGAGCCAGAATGAGCACATCCATCTACCTGCCTTAAGCTGCTTCTCTAACTCATGTTTGTAGAAGAGATTTCCCTATGGGGAAAAAAAATCAGAAGTTACATTTAAAAGTCAAAAGTCTTTTAGGGATGTTTTTGAAAAGGTTGAAGGGAAGACTCTCTTCCAGGCAGTAGCTCTAGGAGAAGAGGAGAAGGCTAACTCCACAGGAGAAGGCTAACTCCTGCCTCACTCTTTCTAAAGGTGGATGAACAACTTCTGCTCTCTGGTGACAAGGGTTGCAATTCTGTGGAGGAAAGTTGTCAATATCCATTTTCAGAAGTGCATGTGCAATTTAGTTCTCAGTTACGAGGAGTTAAAGCACATGAGCACAGGCCTAGCCAGCCTGGCCTAGGCCTGGTGCACACACAGAGCTACATATGCTTGCACACCCTAAACTTCACAAGGCTTTTCTTGATTCCATGTAAGAGATTTATTGTATCATAAAAAGGATAAATCTATTTCTTTGATGTCTGTTTCATCCTCTGGATCTTTGGGAGAATGATTGTTATGCTAATGGTAACAACTATGCTAAATAAAGTGTTCTTTGGCAGGTATACACTAATCCCGACCTCGGTGATCCTGGGCCTAGGAGGAGCCCCACTCTGGTCTGCCAAATGCACTTACCTCACCATTGCTGGCACTTCGTATGCTGAGAAAGAAGGAAAAAATGCAAAAGACATTATCAACCAATACTTTGGGGTCTTCTTTCTGGTGTTTCAGTCTTCCGGGATCTGGGGAAATCTTATCTCATCCTTGATACTCAGCCAATCTCCCACCAAAGGTAAAATGTATTTAAAATTTTGGCACTTCTTTCTATAAACATCAACTAGTTCTAGATAGATAAGAGGTAGATTTCTGCAGCTGAGCTCTCATAGTCAGTGGAAACAGACACTTCAGATAAGAGTTAGCATATCTGAGGATAGATATCTGAAATAAATGAGATAAATTTCTCTCTGGAAGTGTCTATTTTCTATCAAAAATCAGCCATAAAGAGAGTTCAGACAAATAGCTAAAAAATAGAACGCTATTGAATTCTGTTTGCACTCTACCCCTGTAATGCAAAGCATAGATAGGCCAAAGGCAGTGACAGTCCTTCACATCCGACTTCTATGAAAAGTGAATTAAACCAAAAGGCAAAATACAGAAGCAACCTTTTTGCAAAGCTTGTAGTGCTGGGTTAGTTTGCTGTTAAGCATTCAAGGTGAGTCAGACTGGTTGCTGGTGCTTGCTGAAAATGAGTGCTCTACAGAACTGTCAAGAAGAAATAGCAGCGGCTCTTGGCAGGAGCCTGCGCGCCAGGGCTCCTCTGCTGTATTTCAGGATCAGACAGCAGATGCCAATGCAGCTTGAAGAAATCACTCAGCAGCAGTGCCTTCCTTTCCCATGCATGTAATAGGTGACAATTTTAAAAGGGTAGTTATGAAGATAAATTATTATTTGGGTGCCACCTTAGAGATTCAAAATGCTGTGCTGTCTTATCATTGCAGCCTCCTGTACATTGCTCATCCTGTCAAAATCAGAACCGAGTTGTTGTCCAGACACGGAGAGACCTTTCCATATACACCGCTACTATGAGTAGCAAGAAGTTACCTCTCTCCTGTCTCAGTCAAGCAGTATGTCCTCTGAAGAGTTCTCAAATTGTTGCTAGGTTAAAGCTAAATGTATGTCAGGAAGTTGGCATCAGATTTTAATCTTTGGATTTATGGCAAAGTAGTTGTCACAAGGTGTGATACTTATGTAGAATCATGCTTCCTTTCAACCTAAGTAACTGTAGGTGAGGCACCGTGAACGCAGAATGCTGGCAGACATTTTCAAGCGCAGTGAGGCCCTGCTGACCTGATCCCAGAGCCACATGATAGCTCAGGAGGGACTGTCTGGTCAGATTTCCCTTGCAGTGCAGAGGCAGTGATGCAGCTGTGGGGTCTGTACAGACTGCAACTGTTTGACTCTCCTCTGCCTCACAGCATGCATAATTTTAATAAGACAAATAAAATACTTTTTTTTTTTTGGTCTTGTAAATCCCTTCCTAGTTTTACTTTTGAAGGTGTTCCTCCAAATTTTAAATACACTCTTATTTTTTTACCTATTACATAGAATTTCAGAAAATGCTGTGTTCCTGTGAACAGCTCCCAAAGTCAAAGGTCTTGCACATCTCCACAACAGTGATGAGCAGTTATAACATGAGTTTCTCTACTGTGCCTTCTCAGTGAGACACAACTTTAATCTAGAGGGAACTTTGCTGGGGCAAGGGGGTAAGAATCTCCAGTCATGCAATTATTTTTCTCTCCTCTGAGACTTGTGCAAAGCCAGCCATTGATGTTTTCATGTACTTAAAATGTACCATTTCACTGAGCAGTAGGAGAGACGTGGCATGAATCTGGAGAATCAAAATGCATAAAATACAGACGTGCACTTACTCTTGATGTATTGCCTGCATAACTGCACCCAGACACAGCAAGGCAAAATTACGCCCTATGGTAATACCACAACTGAAGACAGTAATCGTGTAAATTATGAGAGTCCTCCTTCATCTCTCAACAATATTACAGTTTTAATTCAAGAGAAACAGTGCAAACCCTATCTTGCAGCTTGCACATGACTAATTGCATGTGCAGCTTCATCTTCAGATGATATGGGAACTGATTAAAAACTTGTTTTACACACTTCCACACTTCACTCATGTGACTCACCTTTTCAATACAGTAATTTTGCTGAAGATTTGCCCATTTTTTGCTGAAAGTCTGTAGTGGTAGCCAGTGACTATAATAAGGTAATGATTTTCTTTATATCACTACATTTTATCTTAGGTTGAACCTAAACTTGTTTATGAATCTGATTAGACAGCTGATTCACATCACAGCAGCTTTGATTGGAAGCAATGAGGAAAAACACACTAAAAGTAGTTACACAATAACCTTAATTGAAAAATTATGGATCCACTCTTATTTAAGGACTCAGCCAAGGTACAGCTGTATTGCCCTTTATTGTGCTTGGACCAGGGACAAATTCTGCAGTGAAAGCACTAAAATTATTGTGTGGGGTTTGGATCATCCTCCTCCAGTAGACAGTTTATTCAGGCTTACACTTTAGGTTAGCATGTATTCTTTACCAAGGGGGTACTGGAGGAAGTGGGCACAGTGTGCTGGTGACACAGTGTGTGTGAGAACGTGTGTGTGGCTTTGACATATGCCCTACACAATAAGGATTGGACTGCACAAAGCAAAGGTCTTACTCCAAACCCCCTGAGCTGTTTGCTTCAAGTGTGTTCTCAGAAAGTTATAAAGGCAGTAGTAAAATAATAAAGTCAGGAACATCAGGCTGCTTGGAAGACTGAAATACTGAGTAATCATAATTTCAATTAGGAAAAAAAAAAAAAAGTTGTCTTACGGTGTTTCTGTTCCTAAAGCAAATACAGAAATTTTCTGGAGAGGGAAAATGAGGGATGGCTGTAAGAACTGAAGTCCATCAGTCCATTGCTGGTGTAAACTTAGGGACCTATCTCATGAGGTATTATGATTAAGAGGTAAAAATATATACTCAAACTTTGAATAATTCAAATTGATCTTGGATTCAGATTTCAGCCTCTAACTTTAGTCCCTGTCCTCATGTAACCATTAATTCAGTGTTCAGTCTCTCTTTTGTTTCTTTTAAACCAAATTTTTGTGTGCTAAACTGGGATTCTGAAGTTAAATATCTCTAATCAGGAGAGACTTGAAACCAGCACCGATCACTAAGCACTGGATTCCTTATATCCTTGTATCCTTATATCCTTACACATAGTGTGGACTTACCTGATCTCTTCACTGACCTGCCTTTCTTTTGGTTCTTAATTAGTGGAGATCTCAGAAGAAGACCTGGAATGCTGTGGAGCATACAACTGCCTGACCGATACCACTAACACCACTGGGTCAGCAAAACCTTCCAACTCCTTAATCTACACACTACTAGGGGTCTATACTGGTGAGTAATCCCCACAATCTTTAATCATTATCACTGATGGAGAGTCTAGTACTTGTGGAAGCTAACATAGCTTTGCAGATTACATTTCTGACTTTCTCCTTCAATCCAATTTGCTGAAGGAAAATAAGATATGTGAGAGCTGTAAACAACTCCTTCTAAATAGTTCTAATGCTTTATGCCAAAGCTGTATCATTTTTATCTAAAGGAGAAAGATATTCTTTCCATTTTTCACCAGGAATAAAGCTGAAGCCCAGTGTGGTGACCCAAATTCAGCCAGACAGATTGGCATATCTCTCATTTAGTAACTGCAGCTGCTATACACCTTCCTTGCACAAGGAAAAAAATTAAAGACAGGGAAGCTGATGCCGTTAAAAGAAAAAATAGATGTGCAAGGATTCACTGAGTGAGAAAAGTTCCAAAAACTATCCCGCTCAAAAGACATTATTCTCTGGATAAAGGAAAGTATCTGGCAAGGCAGTGTGCACCTTAGCTCTGTCAAAATATCTTTGCAGTCTCTGAACATAGATGTACTCTCTGTGCTGTGACAGAAGCCTAGAATTTGCCATACACGCCAACAGAGTGTGTGCGATCCAGGCAGAGCCAGCTCTCAGAGCACAAGGGCATCGCAGGAAACCCTTCCTCTGTCCCCAGCCTCCATTCCTAATTGGTGGGAAACTATAAAAAATACCCCCCACTCTCCTCCCAGAATGTACTGGAGCTGATGACTTTCTGCTAAAGGCATGTTTGCCTGGAAAGTTTAAATTTAAATTTGATGACTAACATATACAGCACTCCCTTAGGCTTTATGCATGCAAAGTGAATGCAACCCTGCTTTCTCCTGACCCTGCGTCAGTAGGGTTTTGTTTTTCTTTTAAGCTCTTAATAAAAGATATGTCTTTCCTTACCTAAGGGAAAGTAAATGGCTAAATATTTAATTCACAGACATTTTTAAAATGTGTGCTCTATTTGGTGGCTGAATACTTATTTTGCCCAGCCTGGGTGAAGGCAATAATGTATAACTCTTCTGCTGTTTCGCTTTCTCAAGAACTGTGAATGTTTCTATTTATGTTCATACCAACCACTATTAAGCCATGCCATTATCTCCTATAATTGCTCTTGATTCATTTAACATATTTGTTATACATATTTTTTCTGAAAATGTGGATGTCGTGCTGTCACCAATTTAAGTTCCAGCAATCAGTCCGTAAGTACTAATAAACACTCTGGCCAATAATGACTTGAATCATGAAGGATTTACAGCTCAGCCACAGAGGGGAACCAGGACACTGGAGAAATTCTAGGAGATATGGATGAAAAATAATAAGCAATTAAAAAATGAGGCATTTTATTGCAAATCTACTGATGTGTTTGGATATTAAAAGTTCACAGTAGAGACAATATTCATACACATAACATAGGAGCACATTAAACAAGCAAGGTGGATGGAAAGAGGTGCCTGGTTCTCATCTTACTCTGAACTGTAGTTTTTTCCATGGATGGAATTCTAGTCAGCATAAGTGAGGAGACATTATCATGCCCTGCATCCGTAATGAAGCAATCAGTTGTGAATCTATGGTTGTCTCATGTATATTATGAGACATGGTTATCTTCTTGATAACATGAAAAAATTGTTTTGATTTACTACACAAGCAACAAATCTAGACTGATACATGCATGATCATTTTCTGATTAACTACTCTTTATAATTCTTTTATATGCTGCTTCTGCTAGGAAATTATGGGTTTAAAGCTATAACTTCCATCTTTTCAAGTTAGCTAGAGCTGCTCACTATCCTTTTCAAAACAGCATATATTCCATACTCAAAGCATGGTTCTGAGCCACAAAAAAAAAAAAGAAGGCACAACATACACTGGGTTTCAAGACAGCATTTATTTTTCTTTCCATGTATTTGAAAGAAGAGCCCCGCTAGCCATGAAAACTTTGGCACTGGAAGTGAATGCTCCTCTCTCTTGTTGATTTAAAGCCTTCTGATAGCTCCCGAGGGAGCTGTTCCCGGCCAGCTCCCGTCCCCGTGCCCCTGGGCTGCCCTGGGAGGGTGAGCCATCACCCTCTGCGGCCCAGCGGCTGTCACAACAGGCCAGCCACAGCTAAGCTGAGGGGATTTGCAAGCGCACAGCTGTATGCAGAAGATGTGAGTGTAGATCAGGCCTTCTTGTTTATACAGAAATGGCCTTTACACTGAAGCGGAATCAAAGGCAGCTGCCAAAATATCCCACAGAGAGCTAAGCACCAAGTCAGAACAATAACAGCAGCAAGCGACTTCCCATCATTCTTTCAGCATTCCTCAGTTTTTCATGAACTTTTTGTTTTGTTTTGTTTTGTTTTTGCAGCTAGTGGTGTGCTAGCTGTGTTGCTGGTTATTATATTTCTGGAGCAGATCAAATCTGACCAAGCAGAGACTGAGAAAGAAAAACTAGAGGCACCATCCTTTTGGTCAACGTTCCTAGCAACTTTTCGGCATCTTAAAGATAAAAGACAGTGTCTTCTAATCCCTCTGACAATGTACAGTGGGTTTGAACAGGGATTTCTTTCTGGTGACTACACAAAGGTGTGGATGTAAATGAAAATCTATTTATTTCTGATTTTTTTTGTGCCGTTGTGTCTTACTATTGCATTTGATCTATATTTACTTGTTAAATGAAGATGTTTTTAATCATGATTTGTGGATTGCAAAATTACTGCTTACTTCTACATCAATGAACTCTGAGTGACATCTTCAAACAGCAGTAAATATGTCTCTTGGAACAGCCTCAAAAAGAATGCAGTAGAGAGCTTAACTCACCAGTGGAGGCCACAGCAGAGAGCTACAGGTTCAAACTCTTCACCTTGTTGTAAATAACAAATTGGGAGAAAAGCCAGAAGCCAGCAAAGCTTTTATATCTTCCTTCCTCTCCTGGTTTCCCTAGAGCTTTTATAAATGCAAGTCAGCACACATTCCACATATTTTATTTTGACAACCTTTACAGTAAGAGGGCAAGTCCTCAACATGGCTGGCTGAAAGCCCTCACCAATCACTACTGCAACAGGCCCAGACCCTGACAGATTGAAATTATTAAAACCACCTCTACTCCTCCAGTTTCTCAACAATCCTAAACACACCAGTGGTCTGTTCTCCAGGCATTTGGTGAGAAAGTCTGCAAAGAAAGAGGACAACCTTCCTGAGCTGCTTTTTTCATGCTTAAGGCTTTCAAACATTGCATTTAAATCAGATGGAAGGGTGCACTTGTTGCTGTGTTGGAATGGATTGAAAGCGGCACTCCATGGCAACCTCCACTGGTTACATGCTCTTCTATAAGAGGTCATCTTCATTTTTTGGGAGCTGGTCCGTAATGACCATAGTGTCAATTGTCAATTTTCATCTCTTGGGCTATGATGGGAAAGGCAGAAAATTCCTAATGCTGCTTCCAGGAGTTTTATTTGTACAGCAAACAGTGCTCAGATTTGTTCTGTTTGTTATTCCTCTGTTTATATGGCATCCATCTGACTGGGAACTGGGTTAAGAAAGTTGCTGCTGAAGGCCAACTATGTCAATGCACCAGGAGTTTGTTGGCAAACTCTCTAGATGTGCTCTTTTTATCTCGTCCATGCTGGCGATCTACCAAACACTCAGGCTAAGATCCTTGAACTTTAGCTGTATATTTTCATCAAAGAAAATGTGGCACCACTATCCCTTCTTTTCCAGGTATATGTGACCTGTGCCCTGGGGATACAGTACGTTGGCTATGTGATGATCTGCTTTGCAGCTGTAAATTCCCTCTGCTCTCTGCTCTTCGGAAAGATCTCCCAGTTCACGGGTAGAAAACTTCTATTTGCATTAGGTATGTAAAGATTTCGTGAATGGCTGATCACCATGTGTAATCAGACCCACTACTTCCCCCTTTGCATGTACAAAAGGATCGCTTGCTGCCATCTTAAAGCCAAAGTCAATCTAGAGGCAGGCTTCACAAACTTCATTCATGGGAACAAAGACAGCTCAGCTCACAGTCAAGCATTGTATTCTGTCTTTGCCTTATTTCACTTTACAGGTGACGTAAGTTCAGCCTGCTTTTGAGGGCTCTACCTATGCAGAAAGTGCCCTATGGATTTGGTGCTTTATAGCTCTGATGCAGCCAGAGACAAATGATCTTACAATGCAGATGCTGAGACTTGCACTGTCATAAGAAGGATTTCTCCACTGGCCTGAAACCTCCTCACCCTTATGGAGTGAAAGCAAATCACTGTTGACCTGAGTCTCAGGAAATGACAAGCTTGGAAATTTGAGTGAAATTTCAGGAAACTTTTTAAAGATTGGCCTGCCATCCTTTTTACTACTTGTTCTATAGGGAGAAAAATAGAAGAAAGTCATGTGCCAGGCTAGAATAACTTAAGGGCTCATGCATGGGACAGTAATTTTCATGTTGCCTTGAGAAAAGATTTGCTTATTTGAGAACACCTTCGCCTCCAGAGAACATTGTTCCAATGAGTGACAGAGTAATGGAGGCATAAAAAAATACCAAGAAATATTTCTTTTGTGCCTCTGTATGCATTATGCATACTGAAGTGGAATAATACTTTATTTCTACTATGCAATAATTTGTATTATTAGAAATATCACTGACTAGATCAATATGCATCAAGACATTCTAGGCATTTTCTCCACAGGAAATTTTAAACCTGGACAAGGAAGGAGAAATTTAGAGTGCTTTCTGTTACAGTCACTAGCTCAAAGATTCTTCTGTCTGTTCTAGGTGTGTGTCTCAGTCTATAAAACTCAGATTTAAAAACAAAAAGCAAAAAACACCTAATACGAGCAATAAACAATTAAATCTCCCCCAAAACTGTAGTATTAGAAATGGTAGACCTCTGAACCTCTCAATTCTGTTTAGTGGTATTTTACTCACCAGTGAATGTGCACCTGTAGGGGGAAGAATCTGTGACTCATTTGCAAACCACTTTTTAAAAGAAAGACCCAAAACCACCATACCTTCTAGAAATCCTTAATTGTCCCCTCTGGCCCTAAATGGAAACCTCATTTAAGGGAAGGAGAGCAGAAGGGTGTTTGGTCCCCCTTCCCATATACCTCACGTGGTCACTGCAAGCCTTTCAGAAGCTCCTTCTACTCAGTGGTTCATGTTCTTTGAGCTAACAACCATATCAGCACTGAGGATCTCTCAGCTCAGGACACTGCTCATGATTATGAATTAGACACTGTCAAAAGCCTGCATTGTCTTGTATTTCATGTGATATCAACTCAGCACAAAGCTCAATGAACCAGAAAGATTTTAAGACTGCCTTGTGCTTTCATTCGGGGTAGAATAAAAAAGTGTTATCTGCCACAATCTGACCTGATTATAATTGCATCTATATTTCTCTTCTTTATTTCTTTCTAAATCAACAGCTACAGTTACAAACACAGCCTGTATAATAGCACTATTGCTGTGGAAACCTCATCCCAAGCAACTTGCTGTGTTTTTTGTATTCCCTGCTCTTTGGGGCCTAGCTGATGCTGTTTGGCAAACACAGACTAATGGTAAGTCCTGGTGACATTGAAATGTATTCTCTTGAGATATAAAAGTCTTCATGTTTGCATCTATGAAACAATGCTGTATAAGAATGATAATGGATTTAACACAGCAACCGAAAGAAATGTGTTAACTCATTGAAAAGCAGAAGAAACAGAACAAGTTGAGAGTAAGAATGCAAAATACTCATTGAACCAATTTTTCCAAGATGAAGAGAGAAGAATACTGCAGAAGATGGCAATGGGTATTCAGAACAAATATTCTGGGGGAGTATAAGTATTTCAAAGTAATTTAGAAACTAAGAAGAATTATACATTTAGTCTGTCTTTTGCAATAAAGGAGAGCTCTCTAGATAAAATTTAACTCAAAGCTCAGCAACAAAAGAAGAAGAAAATTGTCTGTTAGGAGTTATGGGGAAAAAAATATAGGAGAAAACCACAGAAAGCAATATCATGCAGCCAAGTAACTTCATACAGCTCTGATTTACTGCATTTCAAAACTCATAATCTGGTATGATAAGGCATAAGTAGGCAATAAAAAGGGAGCAAAGTCATGGGACACTTCTGCTTGAAGGAAGACTAAAAAGCTAGAACTTTTTAGCCTGGATAAGAGGTAAGTATGGAAAGCAATCAATAATGTAATTAATTATGTGAAGATGACTTGAAATTAAATGCATCTTTTAATAACAGGACTAGTGGTACCAGATAAAGTTATCAGGCAGAAGCCTTTATAGAAATCAAAATAAATAATATTTCTCACACAATGCATAAGCAAAGTATGGAATTCATTGCCAAAAATTTAAGCTGGAGTTACATCACATCATTGCAAAATCACTTCAGGGGAAAGTGCTCCTCTGGGCACACATTCAGGTTATGTGTCTTGGCCTTCTTTCCTCCGATCCCTTTGGATATTTCAGGGGCTTAGAAGATTTCGCCCACTAGATAAAGTGTCATATTCCTCCTGGAGAGCCAGATAGATGGAAAACATGACAGTCCACTGCCTGGCACTGACAGTGATCTCCTTTCAAGCACATGTAGAGTCCCTGCCTCCACACACAAGGGATTGGCCAGCCAGCATCCTTCTCTGCCCCTCCAGCAGCTCCAGCTCATATCCCCTGAAGGAGAGATAGTACATACATCAAGGGACACCCTCTCATCATCTCACAGCCTTACCCAGAGGCTTGTGCCTTAGGTAAAAATTTTAAATCAGTGCTCTTTAATATACTCTGGGTCATGGAAGGAGAACATCAGTGAGGATTTTCTCTCTTTAAGTAAAGCTGTTCATTCATTTCTTGCTTCTTCAGCCAGTCTTTCTGACTGCTCTGCAAATTTTTTCCTAACACTTGAGAACTGCATCTTAGTCTTCCACTGGGATAAAGGACCTGTCCTTTGTCCTGCTTCTATCTTGTCCAGAAAGCCTTGTCCTCAGAAACTGGGCTTCTCTCGGAATCACAGTGGTGTTAGTGTTGGAAAGGACCTCTGGACTTCAGAAGGTTCAGCCCCCTTGCTCAAGCAGGGCCACCCAGGCACACCCAGGCACTCAGGACCATGTCCAGGGAGCCTTTCGTATTTTCCAGAAAAGAAGACCCCACACCCTCTCTGGGCAACCTGTGACAACAAAACAAAACAAAACAAAACAAAACAAACAAACAAACAAAAAAAAACCCCAAAACAAAAAAAAACCACCACAACCCTCCTGATGTTCAGAGGAAACCTCATGTATTTCAATTTATGCACAAGACCTCTTGCCCACTTTTCTTGGACACCACTGAAAAGAGCTGGGCTTTGTACCCTCTCTTCTAGGATTTACTTTTGAGATGTCCTTGAGGAGCATGTTTCCTCAGTAAGTTCCCTGCACGAATGACAAAAATAGACCTGAGGCCCACATTAGGGAAAAAAGGAGTAAGTACAGAAGAATTAAGTATTGGAGAAGGTGGCTGGGAAATGACTGTAGTTTCCAAGCCCCCAGAGGAGGCAAAGACAGTGGACAATGCTTCATACTTACTTCATAGTGAGTGAGCTCTGCAGTTACGTGACAGGATTAATCTCTATTTACAGGGCTGTATCAGGTCATCTCCATTCCCAGATTCCTGAAAGATACTTGTGAAAATTTCACATTTGTGTTAGATTGGAAAACACCCAAATGTTCTTTTTCCTTGCATAGTGTCTTTTTTTGGTCTGTGCCTTACTCAGCTGTTTCACAGCTCCCATTTATAAAATTATACAAAGTTCTCTTTGTCACATTGTCACAGTGGAACATCAAGTGATGACATAAAACCTCAAAAGAGAGGTGCAGTGACATTACCCCACAGTGCTGCATCCCAGAAAAGGAGCTTTAGTTTGACATACCCACATAGGACTAAATGTCTTCACCGCTTCAAAAGTTTTATACAGATATACATCACATGAAAAATTCCCAGCATCAAAGACTATGAGGTGACATAAGACCTCCGAAATAACATTGGTTTACAAGATCAGTGGTCCCTCCTTGGCTAAGCTCCCATGAGTGCTACTTGGGCCTCAGTAGATGAACCAGTGAATACATAAATGGCACAGTGCCACATACTTAAGGCATTCTGTGGTTTGCCTTGTGCTGCTGTGGATATTTAATTCTCGAGTACCCCCTAAAGGATATGTAGGCTCACAGTGGATGAGTCCCTTCATCTTATAACGTTTTCCTGACATGTTTGTGTTCATGTGTGGATGCTGTCACTTATCTCCAATGAAAGCTACTTCATTTCAGAGTGTGAAGTGCTCTTTCTTACCTAACTTGAGCACAGATGCTGATATTACCCACTGATAAAATTTGCACCTGGGATATAACAACTGGGCCATAACAATCGTGTAGCACAGAACTATCACGTGGACTACAGTAAAACCAAGTTCTTTCCAGGTTGATTTGTGTCTTTAAAAAGGCTATAAATGAATATAAAGAGTTTATAACCCCGGACTCAAATAATTTCCAGCAGTTCTGTTATGTACACATGCCTACTAGTACCAGAGTAGGAAATCAGGCACTGGCAAAAAAGTAGGATAATTTCCATGGAAGTGAACTGTGAAATTTCAGAACTAGCAGCCTCTCCACTCACTCAGCCCAGCAGATCCTGCTGAAGCTTATCCAGGCAATTTGCTTCAAAATAGCAAACATGTACCAGCTGAAAACCAGAATCTTTAGACATAGAACTGCCATGGAATCAGAAACCTTCCTATATTAAACTTACCTCACTAATATCTTTCCAGAAGATAACACTGGGCATGTCAGGAAATTAGTGTGAACAACCTGTACTTGTTCATTTATGAGGCAAAACTATGAAGGACTGTCATATCTCTGCTCCACTTATCAAGTTTAATGAACTAAGTACATCTTGTGATCCACTTGTTCAGATTTTCCATCATGTCTGAATTGAAACAGTTCAGTAAAGGTCCTCTTGCAGTCATCAGGATACATAAGCTTTTTCATACAGATGAGGTCTCTCCCTGTTTAACAAAACTGAAGGGGTAGTTGAATCTACTCAGATTTTCACAAGACTTTGCATTCCTCTTTGCCTTTTGGCTGAATGGACATATTTCAAACAGATGTGTTGTTAGGTGGATGAAAAGAGTCAAAGTTCATTACACTCTTCTCCTTCCCTCTGTGCACACCACATCTGAGTCAGAGTAAATGCCCTGTTCTTTATCACCACTGGTGCTAGCTCAGCACCCAGAGGAAAGCAAGCTCTCCCCTTCCCTGTGTGCTTCACTACTCAGACCTGGAGGCTGGAATCCCTCCCTGGATCCCAGTTCTGGGTGTGCAACTGACAGAACTCATTGGGAGGTTCCCAGTGAACGCAACTGCATTAGGATGATCAGTTGAACTCTGTGTCAAGTAAGTTTTCCAATTGCTGCCTGGAAGTTCTGTATGCATCAAGGATATTCTGTTTGCTAACCCACCCAGGAGCTGAAAATTTGAAAACCTGGTTGAAACCTGGTTGATTCAGAGAGACATATTTTGTCTGCATGATAAATCTGGGCCCATGTTGTGAAAGGATGTAAGGCTTTAGTATGAGCTTCTCAACAGTTATACATGGAGACTCTTCAATGTCAAGGCCTCCTTTTTCTCCTTATTTACTTGTTCATCAGTGCAAACCCCTCGATTTTTTGTAGCTAATAGTTTGAAAAAAGTCCTGCCATCTTACTTCAATAGATCACATCCTTTCTTCCTTCCTCGCATTTTTGTTCCCTTTTTCTCTGGTATTCTCTATTTTGTCATGTTTGTTTTGTTATTTCACTTGTTACAATTCACAGAAGCACAACCATTTTTTAAGACAAGGCTTGTATTTTCCTTTCTCTGACATTTATGAGGGAGGGTCTGTTTTCCCCATTGTTCTCTATTTGTTCCCTTTGCTGAAAATATGTAGTTGTAGATTTAATCTTCACAAGACATGTTTTTCCTTCCTTTCTTTCCTCCTTCCAGGACTCTATGGCATTTTATTTGAGGAACACAAGGAGGCTGCCTTTTCAAATTACCGTCTTTGGGAATCACTTGGATTTGTCATTGCCTTTGGTTACAGCACCAAATTGCAAGCCTACATCAAACTGTACATTGTACTGTCTGTGCTTGTGCTGTCCATGATGACATATGGAGCAGTGGAATACCTTGAGACTAAGAGCTCCCGTGGGACACCTACTGCTTCAAAGAAGGAAAATGGAGGACCCCACTCCCAGGAAACACACATGTAATCCAACAGGGTAGGAGCTGGATTACAGAGGCAAAGCAAATCTGGCCAGCTCCTTACAGTCATGTCTCCAAGGGCATTCCAATGTGTACTGTATCCAGAAAGATGGTAAAGGAAAAGATTTCAGGACCATTATAATGCCAATGTCTTAGGAGTAAAAACCTCCTTTGACATCTCGCCTTTATAAGGGAGGATTATCTGACTTCACCCTTTCATGCAGATGACCAACTAAATGTTTTCTCTTTTTATTTTAATTGATAAAATCTTAATAAATGTAAACAAGATTCCTAAAGTCCTCACATTTTTGTTTCTGTGGATAAGACCAGGTATAGCTTTACAATCAAACCACATACAAAATGAAAGAAGCAACTGGGGCTGCTCAGTTGATTGCGGATAATACACATCATTTCATGGAACAATTAATTATGAAGATTTATGTTGTTTTCATGCTGCATTCTTTAACATCTTCTGTAAATAACATCAACTGGCTATATCTGCAGTTCATATCTGCACACCACAGAATCAACAAACCACTGAGTCTGCCAACTTGTCTTGGGTCAGCAGACAGCTGTGAATGTGCCCATGTCATCCTTCTATCCCAGCATTCTTTCTCTTTTGATTTTCCTGCCTCCAATTTTTCTGTCACCACTTATAGCAACTTCATCCTAAAAGAGATGCCTTCTACAAGACAAAGTACTTCAGTGATGATGACCTTGCCCCACTTTCCCATCCAGGGACAGAGCTGTTTTCAAGATGAGCAGGCAGGCCATGGGGAACCTCGCAGTGAGAAGAGTGAGGGTGACAGTGCAAGTCACAGAGAGATAGGGACAAGATGAGGATGGCTTACTCTGTAATAAGTTCTTGAGACCTACATGTATCTTGCAGTGGCTCATCTCATTTCAACTTCTCTTTAGTTTTACCCATGTTATTTCTAGACATGGAGTTTTGTGGTTTTACTGCAAAGAGAAGAGTGTTACAATGCAGTGACTGTGCAGTGTCCCTGCATCTTCGAGAGAAGTGTACAGACCTCATGTTCATTACTGGTAATGACACTATTCAGATTCTCTGTGTGAGGCAGACAGCACCAAAGGAATTGCAGACAAATGTTCTTCATGTCCAAGATTAGTTCTGCCTCTGGAAATAAACTATATAGTTAGCTAAGTTGTTGCCTGCCATGGAGATAACTCTCGAAACTACTTCCTCTCAGTTGCTAACCACAGCGGGACGATGAGACACCACACAGTGTAACAACAATAACACAATTTGTGTAAGAAAAATCCCCAAATTGTTAGGTCTTTTAAATAGCAACAAACTTCATGACACTTGACTGTCTTTCTTATATTTCTTGTTCCCAACCATCTGGACTTCCCTTCAGACTTCACTTGTGTTGATTCACAGCTTTACACATGATGAGCTTTTTTCCAGGTCTCATACAATAAAGTAAAATTCATTGTCTCCTGCAGAAAAAGAAGGTGACAGGTGGGCTCCTTCACAGGTGCAGCTTTCTCTTGCACCTTTGCTCTGTCAGCTCAAAGGCATGCTGTTGATCTCTCTGTTGGAAATACAAATGGCAAAACTATTGTGGCTGAAGAATCCTGACAGCCTCCTATCTGCCCAGCATGCACAGATGGATATTCTAGGCTGCTGCTGATTTTCACCCCACACTGCTTCCACCTCATAAAGAAACACAGCATTGTGTTTCATTGCATCACTGAATCCTCCTCTGATTATCTTTTACAAAGTGATGTTCAATGCAAGTGAAGCAAAGAGGATTTCTGAGGTCAACATCATGATGAAAAACTTATCTGTGTGAACACAATAACTTCTTATTTGTAACAACCCAACACAGAATTCAGGATCCTGCTACATGGGATGCTCTACAACGTCAGAACAAAAAGATGACTCCTACCTAGACATGATACAGGTTTTTTGGTGCTTTTTTTTTTTTTTAATGCAGTTTCTCTTCTTACTCCTGTACTGAATCTGGCTGCGGTGGAGTTAGTTTTCTTTGTAGCAATGGATATGGTGCTGTGTTTCAGATTTTTATAACTAAAACAGTGTTGATAACACACCAGTGTTTTGGCTATTGCTGAGTAGTGTTTGCAGAACAACCAGGTTTTTTTCTTTTTCTCCATCCCTCCCCCTCAGTGAGTAAGTTGCAGGTGCCCAAGAAATCGGGAGGTGGAAAAACCAGGACAGCTGAGATACAGTGATGAAAGGGATATCCCATACCACATGAAGCCATAAAAGTTTTGAGGAAAGGAGCAGGAAAAAGGTGTCCTGACCTTGTTGAGGACCTCAGTATCACTGACATTGAATCAACACAGGAGATAGGACATTGTGGCCTGTGGTTTGAGGAGCTGGTTTTCACTCTTGATTTTTCACAGGACTTTATGTAGTTATTTCCTGAATGACAACACTTCCATTGCACAGGGACCATAAGGAAAAACTCTGTTGCCCTGGGAAAAAAAGCCACAATTAGGGGCAGCAATGCAATGAACATGCTTGTGCCTGGGACAGGATGAATATAAAGGTGCCCACCAGTCTTGGACATGACTTAATTGAAAATTGTTACTTGCATGGTTATGCATGGAAAATACACAGTTATAAAACTTATATGGTTTCATTTGTTGCAAAGACTGTATGGATTTTTCTGCATGGTATAAAAAAAAATAGGCAGAAGTTCAGCTAGGAGCATATATTCACTGAAGTGCAAGGGAAAAAAAAGATAGTTGAGGTTGCTGTGGCATGAAACATCTGCTCTTTCATGGCCAAGAAAGACTCCACAAGCCCTGCTTTAGTCTAGCAGGCAGCAAATAGCACAGGTCTGTCTGTGCTGAGGCCCCAACCAGCAGCAAGGCGCAGGCAGACTCACCCTGCTTCACTGCAGGTTTCACTACCAGACAAGCTCGTACCTCACCCCGAAAGTGTTCATTTGGAAGTGAAAAAATAGCTTTTATCAGTCTGACTCCGAATGCCTGAGGTTAAAAAGAGCAGACGTAGCTGTCTCAATGGATGCTAGCTCTGGGATTTGAAGTGGTAGCCAGACAAATCCCTCCCCAGTCATGTGCCTGAAACCTTCAAGAGCTCTAAGTCAGGCAATGGTTAATAAGCTTGTTGATGCTTATCTACTGAGTGCTCTGTGTTCTGTGGTGTCACAGAGGATGCCAGTGTCACATGGCATCCTGCTGTCCTCATGGGGAAGGCCAGATTGGATGGAGCATTGAGCAACTTGGGCTAGAGGGAGGTATCCCTGACAATGGCAGAGGGTTGGAACTAGATGGTCTTTGAGGTGCCTTCCAACCAAAATCATTCTGGTTCTGTGATTCTAAGGTCTCTGCTTCTGGGTGCTGGTTGGCAGCAGCAGTACGTGGGTGTTAAACTCGAGCACAGTCAGAGACAGCTGTGCTCTTTTTTGCATTGTGGAAGAATGTCTGCAAACTCACAGGTGGGTTTACAAGTTATTAAGGAACGGGCTGAATAGAGTCCACTGGGAATGAAGGCTGGTGAAGAGATGAGGCCCCATCTGGGTGCGCATTTATACATAGTAAAATGAGTGAAATTTATCTTCCTTTAGACCAATGCCTAATCCTAGAGTTAGTGCTTCATAATTGCACTTCAAGAGCTTCTGCTTATATGTGATATGGCTTTCTCAAAAGTGGATGTGTGTTCTTTGTTAGTTAAAGTGAATTTTTTTCTTTTCTTTGCATTTAATTATCTGGGAAATTGGAGCACACATTTGTTATATCTAGGTTTGTTGACCCATTTTCCTGTAAAAAGTCATTCCCTGAATGTCGAAGCTTAATTTCCTTCCCTGAATGACAGAGGTATGAAAGAAGTTCATTAATACAAGCTGATATGAACAAACCACCTAAGGAAGCTTTATTGTTCAGCCATTATTAACAGCTTAACTTATGATTACCTAATGGAGACTGAGATGGCACAGTTTACCACACACTGGCTGTATCTTCAATAGCAGAAACTCTGGTAATAGCATTGTCAAGCAGTGAAGAAAAGACAAGGCTAACTGTAGTCTGTAAGGTGACTCATACAAATTCTTACCATGGCTGTGTTCAACTACATAACTTTTTCTTAATTTAATAATCTCTGCCCCAGGATTTCGACCAGGTATTGTAAGTCTTGTTTAGTTTGGTATGTTAGAGTTTTTTGGTGTGTTTGTCTTTTTCATGTTCTGGTTGGTTGTTGTTTGCTTGTTGTTTGTCGCTAATTTTTTTATTAGCATGTGATGTAGCACTGTTTAATAAGCAGACAAAGCAAAAAATTCCCAGGAAAGAAAGTGGAAGCAAAGATAACCATAATTTTCTGAGATCACCACATTAGGTTTGTGTGCAAGCTCAGCAGCAAGCCCCCAAATTTCTGGGTCTGAAAAGAATAACTGATTGCAACAGACACAGCAAGGCTACTTTCCCCTTCATGGTATTTTATGTAAGTCCTATTACATCACAACCATACTTCAGTAACTGCTTACCACATTTACCTCCTGTTCCCTATAAACCCCTCACTCAAGGAAAGCTCTCAATAAGGATAATTCAACTTCAGTCTGTCTCTTATTTATAAGAGGATTCTCAGAAATAATTCCAGCGCAGTTTAGACCTTACTGCCTCCCTTCCAACATCATTTTTAACCTGAGATGGAAGGTTACTGCAGGTCTAATTGTAGAACATCACTAAATATATTCATATACCTATTACTATTGGAATATAGAATTACATATTATTTTGCAATATTAAAAGTCACTGTTTACAGAAGTTCAAATTTTGGCCACAGTCTCAGCCATTACTGTTGCCTAAAGTCTCTTTCCAATAGAAGATTTATTCCTCACAACCTGGACCAAAGCTTCCTCCAAATCCTTTCTTTTTTTAAGCAACAGTTCCTTCACTACAGAGTGTAAGATGGTCCAGGACTATTTTTAACCCACACACTTCAGGGCAAAGAATTCACAGGTAAGTCTTGTGGTAAAGTAATTCCCACTGTCCTGCTTCCCAGCCTTACTGAAAAATCTCCCGGAAAAACTTCTCTATGCATTGGGCAGCTATGACATGGGTACATCACAGGAGGGAGCCACAAATGTGAGAATGGAGACAGAAACATGTTTTTTCTTCCTGAAGGATTTTTTAATTTTTTTTTCCACATTCAAATAAACTGATGAGAATCCTGAACTATTCTGTGACTTGTGGAACTTTTGAATTATGTTAAATTACATTTTGACAAGGGTAAAGCATTTCATTTCACATTTGGGCTTTTAGTTTTAAAACTAAATTGGCATTTAAAAAAAGTCTTCCTGAACCATTATCTCTTAAAAAATGAAAAGAGAATATTCTGACATTTTCAAAACAAGAAAATTAAAATTAAATAAAAGCTATCAAAAGATTACATTTGTTCTCTGGAAAACAAGTCTTCCTTTTCAATAAATGGCATTTTTTTCCACAGAAAAGTGCCCCTCCCCAACTCAACTGCACATTGCTCAAGGCAGTACTTCCAGGTGTGATTTTCCCCATGTTTCTGTAGTTGTTTGGAAGGCAGAGGTTACTCATTCTGGAGTCTAAAACTCAACCTGAAAAGAAAAAGCAAGGTTGCCACTACAATAACAGGATATGAAAGGATCTTGTCTAGCACACAGAACATTCACTTTGCCTTTTTTTTTTTTCTTGTTACTTTCTGAGAGAAGGTGAGGGTTGGTATGTTAATGTCTTGTCAGAATGGTCCTCAGCTCAAACACTCTTCTTTTAAGCAACACATTCTCTGTCCCAAGCATCTAATCCTCAGGGACAATTAGACTGTAGGGTTTCACCACTGTAGTTTTCCAGAAAAATAAATCTGAGAGAAACAGTAACACTTTCAAATCTACAGATCCATTGGCATTTTTCCTCTATGACATCAGCCAGTTGGACAGGTCTTTAGTTTGAGAATTGTATATGTTGAACTAGCTGGGTAGGGAGGAGCATATTTCATGAACTGTCTATATGAGAATTGCTCTGTGCAATGTCACTCAAAATGCATTTTCTACTCAAAAGAAATAGATGGGGTCCATCACTCACTTCCATTATAGGTAGTGGGAAATGGTATTTCATTTAGAATCCATGTACATTTCTATGGAACATTATTTCCTTGAGAGGGAAGTGATGAGACAAGAAGGTGCCCTGCTCCTCAGAAGAGGAGCTCACTGGTGGAATAGCAGATTATTACTGAGTCAAATCAGCATATGTCAGAGGAGGAAAAGAGCATTGGAATCACTAGGGATTTTCTGTCACCCTGAATTTCTAAAGCCTTCTGAGAATTTTTAAAGCCTTCTGAGAATCTCTGGAGTTTCCTAACTTTTCTAAAACTTTTCAAATGTTTACATGTGAAAGTAGAGTCTTTCAAGGACTTTGTAGCAAAAGCAATCTTTGTTTACATTCCTCTCTCAAGGAGAGACCTTTGATGGACTTTTGTCTCTGCCAGTGTGGATGGAGAGGTGGTAACTTCTCCCACCAATCCAGGGACAATCCCTGGGAAACTATAAAAACCCTAGTTGTAAATAAACTTTCTTTTTCCTGCCTCTGGAGCTCACTTTGTGTGCTGTGCCTTCATTCTGTGTCCTGTTGTGACAATTTTCCTACTCTCTACTGTCAATTTTGCATTGGGCTTTATGATCTTAACCAAGAGAGTTTGCTCACAGCAGAGCAACATACTGAGTTAGTGTAATGTGCCAGTAATGCAGCAGTGCAAAGAAAGTCAACTTAATTTAAGATGGAAGTGAAGGCAGAGGACCATGATACAAGAGATATCTTGAAGCTGTTGGTGTTTCATCTCCGTGAGAATGTTTATGACACATTCAAGCCCCGGCTTTTAGAACTCAGCTAAAATCCAGCTTTGTGTTTAGGCTGTTCCATAGATGATACTGTGAGAAGAAAACTTTTTCACAGTATTGCTGACCTGCTGAACTACGAGCAGATTGACACTTTCAGGACAAACCAAGTAGCTGGGACGAAGGCTGGCAGAAGGCGTGTGCCCTGGAGCACAGCTGGTGAGAGTGCCTGGCTCACTCACTTATGAAAAAGTGGAGAAATGTACTTCTGCTTCTTTTCCAAAACCTGCCCTGAAGGCTGCAAGAGGATCAATTCCTAAGGTGGCTGTCCTAACTAAGAAAACTGCCAGAGCACTTCCAAGAAAAACACTGACTTCCCAGCTGCAAGAAAAAAGATCATGCCAAAAATACCCTTCTGAGCAAAAGGTGAAGTTAAAATTAACAAATCCCAGGAGGCTGGGCATCCCCCACACAAGTCTGCCCAACTCAGTTGCTGGTTACCTACGCCTGACTTCTGCAACTATGAGCTAACCACACACATATTTCCACTGATAAAGACCAGAGGCCCACACCCCACCTCACAAGCGTATTCTAAATGTGACAAAACCTGAGGCCAAATACTGGCTGTAGCATGTTTTTGCTAATGCCAGGAAAACCTGTGAAAAGACAAAAGTGGTAATTCCCAAATGTGTTCCATCTCCTGAAGGATTCATGAAAATTTCATTGTAAATCCTCCAGGACAAAAAACATTGAGAAATAGCCATGTGTGTTGCTACAGTTTAAGCACAGTATGCAGTCACACTTAATTTGGATTATTTTTAGTTTATTTTTGTTCCTACAGCTATAAAATATAAATGGTAGAGCCATGCTTCTGGCTGAGGCGAGTGGAAAGTGGAGGAGAGAGGGTGTGAGAATTAGCCTGTGAAAAACAAAGTGGGATGTGTCAGAACTCATCCGTGAAGGACTCTCAATTACAACATACCTGACAGAGATTATCATTCATGGGAGGGAATTTTCTGCCTCCTTTTTTCCAAACCAAATTTGTGCCCTTTATGTCAAAAATGCTTTTACTATTATACTATAAAATATCACCTGAAAAAATGTGTCTTGGTGAAACAATGGTTGGACATGGGCCAACAAAAATGCTACAAAATGTTTAGTAGGCTCATCCTTGTGCACAGCTCTAGGGACTGCCTTGCACATGTTTCTCATGTGTCACACATTGTGCAGGACTGTGGGCCAATTATTCCAAAGTCAAAATGTTTCCTGCACGTAGAGTCAAGAATGTTTAATGAAGCAAGGAGCAAACAGCATGATAACAAAATTGTTCCTTATTGAGTTTACAGTTAGGAGGGATTACTTATCCACAAGATTCTGTGATCAGTGACTGTTTATTGAACAGTAAACAGTGATTTAAGGCTAAAAGCTGTGACCAAAGCCTGTTTTCTGATTTACTACAGAAACAAAAAGAGCATCAGCATTTTAACTGGAGAACAGAGACCTTTTATTAGACAAATACTTGGGAATAAAAACAATAGTCCTTTGTTAAACACTGATATCATATCTAGTTTCTCAGCCAAACTGAAAACACTAGCCACATTCATTTTTTTATGATGCTTAATTGAAAAAAAAAATCAGCATATATCTGTTTTGGTCAGCACAAGGTAGCACAAACTGAATTTCTTAGTGAAACACATGAAAAAGAATGATGTCTTGATTTTATTTTAGTTAGAGTTTTCTTTTACAAAACAAACAAAATATATTAACTATTTCAGTACTTGAAAGCAGGAGTGTTATGAAGCAGTTAAGGGAAAAAAAGTACAATTTTATCATTACACCAGCTGATGTCAAACTGCTCACAGTTTCAAAATTAAATTGAGAAACTGAAGTATGTGTATGATCAAGATCAGCAATGGTTCTTGCTCTTTTCTTGAAAAATGCTCTATAATTTGAGTGGTGATTTGTTGATTGCCTGAGACTGTGGAAACAGAAGAGGTACCAATTCCGCAATGTTGCAATTTTTTGCACTTAGGTGTGAGAAAAGGCCAAACAGCATGGTATGATAGTGTATTTGTTGCTACAGGAATTTGAAGGGCATAAAGAGATACTTTTGTATCTCAGCCAGTGGGAAGGTAATGAGCTGAGCTCTACAAGAGAAAACTTTCAGTGATTTGGAAAAATTCACCTCACTGGAAGTGTTGAAGGCCAGGTGGGATGGGGCTTTGAGCAACCTGGTCTAGTGGAAGGTGTCCCTGTCCATGGCAGGGGGACTTGGAACTAGATGATCTTTAAGGTACTTTCCAACCCAAACTATTCTATGGTTTTCTGACAGGCAGTCTATGGGGAAGGCAGTTGAAAGCAGCATCTTATAAATTATTAATCGCTCTAAGTATCAAGTGCCATCCAAAGAACCTTACAGATGGAGAGATTCACTGACCAGAAATATTTTTGCTTTACTGGAAGAATAAAAGCAATAGTAGGAAAGGTTATTTCAAAGACAAAGCAATACAGAGGATAGACTGCTGGAGGAAGAAGAAAGATTCAGAAAATCCAAATATTTGATCCAGAATAATCACTAGGGTGGAATAAATATTGCATTTTATTTTCAAATGCATGAGGCAGAGTTTTTAGATGATGATCATATAATATTTGAATAACTTTGGTTGAAAGGGACATCCAGAGCTGTGACTGTTCTCTCCACTCCTGCTCAGGTTTTGGTCTAATGTCCAGCTCATTATAAACCCTGATACATGGTGGGACATTCTGTTCCAAAGAATCCAAACAAACTGAAAACATTAATCACTTCCACACATTTTTTGATGATTAACTCAGGAAATAAAAACCCTATGTAGATTTATTTTAGCATAAGGCAGCACTGAAAAATATATTTGGGGTTCTTATAACGTAGTTCTTAATTGTAGTCACTTTCACAACAAATTGCAGAAAAACTAGGGAAAGTGTGATCAGTACCACAAAACAAACACTTTGGTGAGAAGTACTGTGGGTATTTGTTTAGATAATGTTATTCCAATCTAAGCACCAGTTTCTGAGCTAAAGTAACTTCAGCCCTACAGATCCATCCATTCATTTTCACAAGTTAAATTGTCCTAACAGTTCTGACCTGCCAGGAAAATGCCTTGAGCAACATACACACAGTGCAGCCTTCTGCAGGGAGGAATCACCTCTTATCTGATGAGATAACCCTCCTCATCTTTGATTTGGACTCCTCCAGTGGAGCACTTGGTTTCCTGTCTGCCCTTGAGAACAGTTTTCACGGTGCCATCCAGGTACTCCTTCCTCCTGAACTGCACAGTGTGAATCTCCCTTTGGCTATCACTGAATACCACCACTTTATCTCCGTTCCTGAAAGAAGTAGCAATGAATGAAGTGATGAGAAAACATTGTCTTTCATTAACTTGTCTCACAGAGCTGCCTAACATAATGAAATTGGAAAATAATGTCAAGTGGAAAACCTCAGGATTTACATGGGATGGCATTTGAGATCTGGTCTCACAAAAAGACTTCAATATGTAGTAAAATAGCTAATGGATGGTGAGATCCAAATTTTACATTCATGTAGGAATCTCAAGGCATTTTTCAGGCAGAAAATCCATTTTACAACAGGACCCTTTCTCTTCTCCAGGAGAGATGTGTAAGAGAGTCCTGACGCTGTTTTTCTCATCTTACATGGAGGAATAGAGAGACAATACAGATTCACAGAGTATGACTAGGAAGAGACCCACAAGGACTCTCAAATAGCCCCTTCAGGGATCAAACCCACAACCATGGTGTTATTAGCATCATGCTCTAACCGAGATAATCTCACTCCTTGTCCAATATTAGAGGGGAACACCCAGGAACAGAGCTCAGGAGCCCTCATCCTGAGTCCTTTAGTGCCCACATTGCTAACACTGACAAGTGGTGATCTCTCAGGCACTCTGGCCAGTGTAAAGTCACATGGAACTAAATGGAAATATTTCACAGTTATTTTGCCTTGCCAGTTGGTGAATCGTCACCTATCATTCAAGGTAGTAGTGAATTTTCAGTGCCACATTCTTGCAAAACCCTTGTTATCTTACAAACTTTTTCCCTTCATCTGGAAATTTCCCAGCTATGCAAAATCCAACCACAGTTCTAAATGTCAGTGTCGCTGTACCTGTGTCCAAAGTTTGGTCCTTGTTATTTACACAGGACTTACTTTTCTACTTTTACTGCTGTGCCATCTGGGAAAAAAAAATTCCTTCAGTCCATCACTGTAGAGGGATTTTACTGTGTCATCTGGGAACAAAATTTCTTGTGTGCCATCAGGATAATCTTTTTCTGTAGAAAAGAAGATATAAGAAGTCTGTCCAGTGTTCCTTCAGGTTGCCTTACACAAACCTAGGTCAGGATTTTATTTTGGACATTGTAGTGAGGGTGTAAATTATATCTACAATAGTGGTAAAAGAAATTAAAGAATTACATAATCAGATAATCAGAATTGGAAGAGCTGCATTTACATTCCATTATTATATTTGCTTTGTAGGAGGAAACTGACAAGTGAAATGATGGAATATACTGAAAGTGAAATGTAAAGACAATGTGAAATGGCAAGAAAATACCCAATCTGCTGGAGTCAGAATTCAGACCATACTTTTGTAATAGAAATAAATCGGCACATACAGTTCATATTATGAGCTCTTGCATACCTATCTGATTGTTAGGGAACTGCAGCACCTCCAGGCCATCTGGATAAGCAGTGTGAGTTGTCTGTGCATCTGCATAAGAATAAATCTGGAAGGAGAGTGAGATGATAGCAGCATGTTCATACCATTTGCATAAGCACATTCAACCATAACAATGTGCTCAAATGTAAGCCATCTTTAAAAAGTCATTTCAAGGTAATTTTCTGCATCTGCCACCCAAAAAAGGTGGCTATGTTCACACTACTGTTCCTTCCTCTCATTCACTGTCATGGTTGTGTCCTGGTAATGCTACTTTCACCTCTGTAGTGTGCAAGAGAACAGTGCACACATCAAAGTCATCCTCCCACCTCTATGCTTTGGCTCTCATCCATGAACTATTAATTTAAAATAATCCCAGTGCTGCCAAGGTCTCACTTATTTCCACTTTAGCTCACATTATTATTAACTATTTATATTTACATAATGTCAACGTGGAAGAAACGTCTGTGCTACAAATGTATAAAAACCAGTTCTTGCTTCAGATGGCTGCCCCTGTCTCTTGCCTTTGTTCAGTCTCCTGCTTTGCCAGCTACTCATGTGTTCCTTCTTTGACTGTTACCTTCATGCCTTTCCACTTCTGCCTTTGTAGATGAAGCAGTTTCACTGCTCCAGGTTGTTAAACCAACACCCTTCCTAATCAATTTCTCTCAGAATTAATAGATCAAAATAAATGATAGAACCTTGCTGGAAAATCAGTTAATCATTTTATTTTCCTTAACGAAAACAAAAAAGTTACCTATCACTCTCTGATCTGGCATGATCTTCTTTACATCTCCATTGGAAAAGCTGATTGTCATCCATTCACCAGCCTTAATCTCCTTTTTTGGTACCACTGCAGAAAGTGGGGATTCAGCGTCCATCAGAAACCACCTCTTCTGCCTTAAAACACACAGAGCATCCAATGTAGATGAAGTCAAAGGAAAGGAGCAGCACTGCACTGTCTTCCAATTAAATTGGATCTTGAAGGAAGTCATGCTACATCTCTGTATTTCAAAAGTTATCTCTTCAGATCAGGCATTCTTTTTCCCTCATTTGTGTGTAAAAGAGGCCAAAAGAAATTTTCTTTTCACAAGATGAACTTGTAGGGTATGTTCCAAGTTCTCACCCCACCACTTTGTTTTAATGTTAAGCAAAATAAGGTGCACAGCCCTGCAGCAATAGGGAAGACAGTCAGAGTTCTTTTTGACCAACTTTAGTGAATTATTGACCAGACTAATTTTGTGTATGCTTGCACATCTTCCACACAGGTCACTTGAGAGATGCCTGGTTCGTGACTGTGTGAACCAAAATGATTGAATTTCATGTATTAACACAGATTGCTGATGTGGTAGGTTAAGAACCATTTCTTTCCAAGAAACCCCGTATGGACCTTCAGTGCTACAGAATTAATTTTGGCTGCATGCACAGACCTAAAAATTTGCTTGAGACTTCTTATCAACAGCAGGCAATAATGCCATTAATACACTCTTCTACGAAGATGCATTAGTCAGGGAAGGCTTCATACCCAACATAGCCTCTGGTTAATCATGTTTCCTGGTGTTTCCAGAAGTTGTTTCTGTTCAAGATAAATCCAATCCCATAATATAATTCTTTTGGTGAAGTTCAAAGAAGAAGGCAACCAGAAGATGCACTGTGACTTTGTCATATTGTTCCAATCTTATCAGAATTTTCACAAAAAAGGGAATATCTCCCAGCCAAAAAAAAAAAAAAGTTATTTCCTCTTACCTTTCCATCATGGCACTTTATTTTTTTCCTGCACCTCTTTCTCATGTTTTTTTCCTTTCTTGATGTAACATTGATCTTCTAGATAATATTGATTTTGGAGGTTATATTATGAAAATCTTAAAGTCAGTGTTCTATAAACAGAATTGTTTTAAAAGTATGTTCATTAACTTAAAACAACTGTGCAAAAATTTATTTATTTTCACAAATAGAGGAAAGATTCCCTTCTTTCTGGTATTATTGCCTTGCATTTGCAATGAATTTTCATCTTTTATTTGTAACTGGAAATGTTGCACATTAATTCCAGTTTTCTTCCATTCGCAAAGCAAAAGACACCAAATGAAGTCCAAAAATGAGGTGATAAAAGTGAATTCTGGCAAAATTATGCTGTACAGAACGGAGAGAATAAACACAGGAACAGAGAGGAGAACTATCTCTGAGTATTGAGTTACTGATTTACGAAGAAAGGTACTTGTGTTAGCTAAAGTCACTCCTCCAAAACTGATTACATGGCTCGTAGCTGTTAGGTGGTGCTATCTATGTAACCAAGGGCTATTCTGAATGCTGCAATTCCCATTTACCATTACCATAAATGCTCTTTGCAGTCTGGCAGCGTAAAGGAGCCTTAAGTCAAGTGACATCTGGCACCCAGCATCCAGGGCAGTTAGGAGCTAATGTTAATTACAGTTTGAAGATGTGGTGAATTCTGAATTATGGGATCTGAAGGAACAGGGAGAACTGCTCCCCACGGGGCAATGATATGCGTCAGTAAATAACTATAAACACCATGCTCAAAGTTGCCAGATCCATCTCTAAAGCTGTGTCTACTGCATAGCATAGGAAGTGGGAACAGAATACTTTCTTTTTCTTACTGTGTTTTATTTCTTCTCAGAGATGGAAAGAACACAGTTGCTGCTCATGTAAGAACCAAAATTTTAAGTAGCTCAAACCTTTGCTTCAGCATCCAGAAAAGCAGAACTATCTGTAGATATTTCATTGTCATGCGCTGTTATGCCATTCTCTTGTGTGTGTTCACAAAAGCCACTTTTTTCTGAGCTCAGTCTTTTTAAGAGCTGTTTCTTCCTGAGACAAAATAAAAATGCTAACTTACAACATAAATCTATTAATGTTTAACAGTTGTGCAGAAATATATTGATAAAGAAATCTAGCCTATTATTTGAAAGCCATTGCAATGTTATTTTAAAGACTGCACTTATATAATGAGTAAAGGCAAAAAAATAAAGCCAAGAGGGTATTGTTGCAAAATGGATGGGAGCTAGCATGCTGTTCACAAAAACAAAGACCACAGACTTACTGTAACTCTATTTTATAGAGTTACATGGTGAAATACCTCTGTTTTTTATTGTTTTTGCAGGGTGCAAAGCTGCAAGTGTCATTTCTGTGGTTATGAGACAAACGTGTCTTCTGAGCTATATGAAATGGACAAAGGTGTCCTTGTAGGAAAAATGAAAGAAAAAATAAGTCATTGAAAACACATGAAAATTGCTGAATAACATTTCCATACCTATCTCAGGCTTTTTAAAGATGCTAGTTCTCAGAGCCTTGCAGAACATTGCTTCTTACACTGATAATGTTTGCTAAGAGCTTGTCCATCCTCCCAAAGGTGTTTTGTCCTGGACCAAAATGAAATGCAGTCATCATCCATTTTCCCACGTCCTGAACCTCTGGAACAACACACTCAGTGAGTAAGTAGGTGGCAGCATACTTCTAAGTATAATACTTCTAAGAATCATAGATGTGTTTTAGTGACTCACATTCTCTATGAGTCAAGAGTTGGGAACCTGTTCCTCCCAGTCACTTGCAGGCCACTTTAAGCAGGCAGGAGGTTTCCACAGATCTTACCTTTTACACAGAAAGATGAGCTGGGCTCCTTAAAACAATCATTCAGATGTAAGACAGCTCCAAGTGATTTCCTATCATTGTATCTTCCTCCAGCAGGAGAAGGCTGATGTACAACCTGAAAAAAAACTGGAGAGGCCCTGGCTTACAGCCATGCTTCACTTCAATATGGGAGCTATCAGTGATATGGCAAGAGCATGCCCTACACCTCTCCTTCCTAGGAGTTCTGTGTGTGGATATTGTACAGGTGTCTAAGATGGTTCAGACTGTTGCAGAGAAAGAAGGGAGGATGGAAAAGCTGGAAGAAGCCTCAGACAAGACCAAGTCCCCCCACTTCCTCCATCCACACTGTGGCCTGCAGATGTCTAAATAGCTCAATGTATGAACAGTCTCAGATAATTACTGACAAAAAAATCTGCAGTTCCAGGGAAAGAAGGCCAAGCAGCAGCCATGTGTGCATCAGGATCCCAATATAGATTCTGAATCATATCATAAAAGGAAAATAAAAGAAGTTTGAATAGACCTTGCTGCTCACTTATTTCGTCTGGCTCAAAAGGTGTCAGTCTTCCCTGATGAGGGGTCCTCCTGCCAGCTGGTGTTGTGCTTCTACCAATGGAACAGTTAGATGTTTTTTCTTCTTGATATTCCTTTGTCACTGATATCAAAGGATCAGCTATTTGCACAGAACTATTTATGCCCTAAAAGGTGTAAATACATTTGTATTAAGGTAATATAAACATCTGAAAATAGCATTAAAAATTCATTAAAATCCGTTGTAGGACAATAAGTGCATCATTAAGTAGTTAAAACTTTAGGAAAAAGTTACACAGAAATACACTCAAAAACACACACACATTTTATACATAACTCTGTATTTGGGGTCTTGTTTTGCTTCCCACATTGCCCTGTGCTTGCACAACAATGCAAGTCAAGGGTAATCCAAGGGGCAGAGTGTGAGGCCGACAGCTCCTGAAAGGCTCTCATCCCCCAGTCCCACCATCCTGCCAGCTCTCTCTAGGTTGTCACAACTGAGCCGAGCCCAGTAAAATATATTGCATGACAGTTCATTTTTACATGCTGGATGCCCAGCCTTTCTGTTTTGATCTCATACATGCCCATCAATAAAGGCTGACACAAGACTTGTAGGACCCTAAGGGATATGTGAGCCACAAAGAGAAGGGAAATGAGATGCAAAAATTGTCAAAGTGTAATAGTTATTTAGACTGGAAAGATCATGGACACTCAAAAGCACTTCCCCACTTTTTCATGGAGACCTTAGAGCAGAGCACAAAGGAAACATAAAATATTCCTGCATGACCACCATGAGATACATGGGATTTAGAGGATTTACACAATGACTCTCAGGTGTTTGCAGCTGCCAAGAAAATATTGCATTGATATAACAGGAAAACTGAGGGTGTACTCCTGCCTAACCAAAAGTTTGAAGGTACTGTACCTAATGTAGGATTGCCTGGCAATAGGAGACAAAGGCACAGTTTCACTGGCCACACTGATAAACTATTCCAGAAATGGTGAGGGATTATGTCTCTATCATAATTGATAGCATTGGGCTGATAAATGACAAGGAGTGAGTACATGATGGTAAGAAGTAAAGAAACAATCCAAAAAATTTGGAAATGGCACCAATAACTCTGGTTTTGAAATGTCTCACACATTGAAAAGTGGCTGCTTGGGAAGATATGTTTAAGCTCTTCATGGAAAGAATATATTTGCCATCAGCTCAATTTACTCAAGTCCATGAGCTGTTGCTCAAGGCACATGAGACTAGCAAAGCACAGGTGGGAAGAATACTGCTTCTTCTCTGATAACAATGGTCAGTGTTTGGCAGCTGTAAATTTTTCTCCGCTTGCTCAATGAAATTTAGGGTATCTACTGCTGCTGTGGATGGTGATGTCCAATTTATATTAATAAATGACATTACAATTTTAATGTATGCTTACAAGGAAGGAGCCAAGAAAGCAATCCTATTGCAACACCAGAAAATTGTAGGATTTTAAAAAGCTAAATTTTTCCTCCAAGCATAAAACCATTCTCAGCAGGAGAAAGGCAACTCTTTCAGACAAGGTTGCTAGAAGGTGCAGAAATTAATAGAATTTATTGTTAAAAATAATGTAATTTATATTTTACATTCGGTGATATTTTCTGCAGGCAGATTGTGTGGATATGCCTGAGTTGTTCAAAGATAATCAGGTTTTCAAATAAAAGAAAATGGGAAAACTGTCAAAATATGCTGGGACTTCAGCTTGAGACAAATGGTATAGAACTAAGGACCTTTAAGACTATTTCTGATGAAGAGGTATTAGCTCAGAGATTGCAGAGGGATAGAAGGGAAGAGAGCATAATCCATCATTCATTGCTGAATATCTCAAGACTGAAAGTGCCAAATAATTTAAAAGAACTTGAAAAGCCATTGGAGCAGTTTCACAGCAGTTCAAACCAATTTCAGCCCAGATTGCTGGAGACTCACTCCTTGGTTTCTGTCCCCAGCCACACGTTTCCAGTCCCTCCTTTATGAGGCATCAGCTGCTACAGCGGGGAACCGACCTGGTTCATTGACTAGAATCAGACAAATAGAAGATACTTTATGGCAAAATGGAGTCAGAGAAAGTGTTTCCATGAACATGATGAGATGTATCAGCCAATTCAGCTGAAGGAGCATCCATACAGAACAGTGTTAGTACTCCTGCTTGTTACACATGCCATTGTAAAAGCCAGATTTCTTTTTTTAAACATTGCGTGCACTAGCATACCTATTTTTAAAGCAATAATGTCAAAAGAATTCAGACAGGCTTACATGAATCACATGTAGTCTCTGTTTTCATTCAGAGAAACGTCATTCTAAGAGATCATTTGAAAATTCAGAGCCATCACTGTATCCCAGGCAACCACTACAACTTTGCTCTGCACTTTTTAAGAAACTCAGATACTAAGCATTTGGACTAATCACACCTGACTGGGTTCTTGATAAAGATTCTCTCAATTCCATCACTTTCAAAAACAAAGCCATCAAAATATCTCAATTTTCTTCACTGGAAATATGTGGAAGGCCAGTAAATGCAGACCCTTGATGCAAAGGAGCTACAGGATTAGAGGAAGAAGCAACGTCCCAACACACACAAGGTAGATAACTCTTTTTCCAATCTTTACTGAAAACATTAATCATCAGATCAATCACCAGATCAGCTGGTGACAACAAAAGAGATGTCGTTTAGTCATGAAACTTGACTTCATAACAAACATTAGGCAGTTCATTCTGTATCTTCATCATGGGAGCTAGTGAAGCAGAGTTTGAATTGCCATCAGTGACACAGATCTTGCTCTTGGCAAAAGCAGGGACCTCTTGAAATTCCTCTAGTCCTACAGATCTATGCTATCAGGAAGGCAGTGGAGAACAGGAGGAAATATTCTTACTGAGTGTCCACCTAGACCACAGGAATTCTAAAAATATGTTCTCCTGGATGGATCTTCATGCTCAAAAAAATCAGTTACATTTCCTAATGAGCTTTTGCCTCCCAGCTGTTAACACCTACAGTTCTTCATCAGACTGTCCCAGAAATCTCTCACTTGTCAATTCCCATAAATAAGGATCTCTTATTACCTTTAAATATCACAGGTTGTGTCATGTAGAGCTCACATTCCCCCTAACAATCATAAAAGCTGAGAAAAAGAAATAAATACAAATGGACAAAGCAGCAAAATTCAAATGCTATGAAAGTCTGTCCAAATATTCACAGACCTTTCTTACTTCTGAGTTGGTAGTTTGTCAGGAAGAACAAGGAAATAACATACTCAAAGGTCATCAAAATCCCTTGCAAGATTAGACAGCAAAATCCATCTAAGATTGGAAATAAGCATATTTGACCTTGGCTGAAACATTAAGAAATGCTATCAGTTTACCTTTCAGTGGAATTCCCCTCTCCTCCTCCCACTTCCAACCCTGCCAGGCAAATGAATTAATCTTTTTTCGTAGAAATCATGAAAATCTATCCATAGCAGCATGCTGGGCAGGAAACTGGCAAGTTGTTCTTGCTAATGAGCTGCATTCGGAAATCAAGTTGTTTTCAGCAGACCCATGGTAGTAAATATCAATGATTAATAAATCATAACTATTTTTGCCCATTTGTTCATTCTTTCACAGGCTGAAACGATCACTCATGATGTGTAGTTAAAGTGGACATTTTTCTTGTCTCACTAAAGCACAACTTGAACTGGACAGCTCCTCACCAGCTGTAACTCAAGTGACAGTACAGAGATCATATTTAAAGGTACAATAGCCAGCCAGAATATGTATTTTTCAGAGATGCAGAAAATCTCTTGGATATGGTGTTTTCTTTACTTCATAAAATCATGTTTACAAAAAATTTATCTTAACCTGTATTGATCATTATTCAGACTTACTCACCAACTGTTTTTGTGCATATCCTCCAATTCCATTAGCTTTGACAAAAATAAGTCAGATGGCAATTATTTTGCCCTCTTGGTTACAGCTGATTAAACTCACCAGTTCAAGCTAGCTTTAACTTACATATGTTATAGAAGACGTGCATGTCTTCTTCCAATCCTAGAACCATAAAGTATTTTAGGTTGCAAAAGACTCTCAGATCATCAGTTCCAACCACTGACACAGAACTGTCAAGTCCACCAGTAAACCATGTCCCAAAGTGCCATATCTACACATTTTTTGAACAGTGCCAAGGGTGGTGATTCCACCACTTCCCTGCTCAGCCCATTCCAATGCCTGTCAACCCTTCTGGTGCTCAAGGTTATCCCATTAATTTTGATGTGTTCCTCTGCTCAGTCTCTCAATTTTGGATAGAAATAGTATGATAGTTTGTTTTATCCATATCCAAAATTCAGAATTATCCAGATTCACAGGATCTGTGAGGAAAAGCATCTAGCTGCTATCAGAGAGCTCAAATGCAAAGAAAATACTAATGAGTCACCGTGTTCAGATCTATCACTATGACATGGATTTTGGGCTTCTGTTTAATATTCCTTTACCTGAGACTTCAATTCTAGACTCAAATAATTGACAGCCACTCTATTCACTGTAAAGTCTTTCTGTGCCATCAGATCAGATAAAGAGCATGTGTCTCTGTCAAACATTTTAGAGTTCACTCAGGACATCTGGGCACTATGCCCACCAGTCCAGCTCATGCTTGTGCTGGATTCCAGTTGGACTGGATCCAATCCTGGCTAGATGGTGAAAGCCCAGAGAGCAGTGAGCCCAAAAGTCTGCTGTCCTCAACTTCCCCCTTCTCAAAACTGTTGCTGAAGTCACAATTTTTATTGCACATGGCTGAGTGCCATCAGAGGAAATGATCAATATCTCTTTTCATATTTGGCACCGTAATTCATGGAAGTTAGTCTAGTGACTTTCGAACACGCTGTCATGCTCACTACAGTGTAGCAGTTGCCTCCCTTCTCATCTGGTATCTTTTACATTTTATTTCAGTCCCTATACAGGCAGAGAGGGGAGTGTGTTGGCTAATCTAAGTTTTCCTTTAGCCAAAGGAATAGAGAAGATGAATTTCAGAGAGACTGTACACTTGAACAAAGCATAGATTTCAACCAAATCTGAGCAAAAGTAAGAAAAGGGACTTGTAATATCCAAGGCGCCCATGATATGAAGCAAGAAATACAAAGCCAAGAGAAAGAAACGCATAAAGAGATGTTTAGATAGCTAAATCCTAGACAGTGAGATGTGTTAGAAATGTGGTAAGCTGGCTGTGGAGGAGCAGTCATGGACACACCAGCCAGAAATAAACATCTCACTTGACATACTGAGATAACTTGCCACAACTTGTAAAAATCTGAGTGGTTTTCCCACTGAGTTGAACCAGGAGAAGGACACTGTTACATATTGGCAAGTAAAGCCTTGAATGGCAAAACAAAAAATAGATTTATGGTTTGCCAAGGTGAGGGGATTCCCTGTAAAATCAGTCTGCGGAGTAGCAGGTGCAACAAGCTTGGAAAAGTCATTGAAAACAGCACACAATTCAATTACGTCTAGAAAAAAGGGTGAAAAACAAGTTTTTTCTCCTGCTTCTGCAAAGCCAGAAAAGAACCTACAATTCACGTAGAATTATGCACAAGCAAGAAAACATGATCAGGCTTATACACACTTTCATTTGCAGAAATTTTGATTCCAAAGAACACTCTCTTAAATACATATTTGAAACTCTGGAGAAGTGGTTATTGGCAATAAGGATGTATACTTTACTATTCACATCTCTAAGGAAGTGTTTTTGCAAAGATGTCTTCAGCACCACGTGAGAGATGCTGTGGCTCTTGTGATTGTGTCTCCATGAACTTTCTTGTGGTTTGGATGAAGATGCTGTCCCCTGCAGAATAGCTTCTGCAATCTAGTGGAGAATTTGCTATAAATATGTAAATTTAGGTTCAAGTCACAGCTAGTAGAATCAAATAGCCTTCAAAGCCATCTGACTCAAATTTAAAGTAATTTTCATTTCATAAAAATTATGATATTTAAACACAATGAATGAAATTCCACATGTTGTTCTGCCAGGGACAGGAAGTCCCCAGTATCAGACAAAAACTTTGTAGGTACCATGCTAGCATCTTCATATACAGTATCCTAGTATTACTTTCACACAACAAAAATATTCAATGTCTTGAGTAGTAGTTTTACATCAACAAAAAGGTAGAGCTAAGACAGAAATCTGGCCAACAGCAGAAGTCATTTAGCTTTTTCTTATCCTTGCTTTTATTGGGATTTTAATGGATTTTAATTTTGTACCTGTGACTAATCTCTTTTTTTTTCCTGACCTTCACAATCTATAAAAGAGTAATAAGAGTGAGTATCTTTGGGAAAAGTAAAAATAAAGTGAAATTTAACTTCAAATTAAATTTTCAATGAAATTTAAGTGTTAGGTGAAAAATCTCATTGACAAGTACATTACAATCAAATAAAAAAAGAGACACGAAACTTCTTCATTCCAAAAGCCAATGACAGGACTGTTGGTGGTTCTAACATTTTTAAAAGATACCTTACTAGAAATTAAATGTAAAAATTAGAAAAAATTCCTAAGAGAAAATGGCTCAATTTTATTTTCTTCTAGAGTCAGCCATTCTGTGGAAGAGTAGAGTTCATCTCATCAGACTATATAATCTAGGAGATAATTATTTTTTTTTGTTTCCTTGACACACATAAGATGAAACTGATCCCTCAAAGCATGTATTTTTCTCCCTTGAATACGCACAAGGAAATGAAATGACCCACTCAACCAAAATTTCAGGGGTTTTTTGAATTCTAGTCTGAACCATTTAATTTCACCAAGACTTGCTCTCTCCTGTGTAAAAAGTGAGTAACTTTAATTTCTTTTAACTCTCTCACAAGAAGTTACTCAGCTATATACTAATGGGAAAAGTAAAACCCTACAAGTACATTAAACAAGTGGAATACTGAATAAAAAAAATTACGAGGTACTCTGTAAACCTCTAATTAAATGATTTTGATTTCCAGAGATTAGCAAAGACATTTACATTAGCCAGCTATATTTTCCACCCTGTTTATCACTCCTGCTCCATCCCTGTGTAACTCCTATTCAAGAATCCATCTTGTGCCTTTGTAAGGCAGACCTCTGATGGTGTTTCCTTCCAGAAAGTTTACAGCATAAAATACAAACTAAGATTTAATAGAAAGCTATATTTTTTCCCAGGCTGAAGAGGTGTTTTATTAGAAAAGTAAATGGCACTATATATGTAAAGAGTAGAAATATTTTCAGGAGGCTTGAATTTAGGCACTGAAAGTAAATTAGTTATCTAGACTCCCTTCCTAGTTAGTGGAGGGAGACATTTGACCTAAGTGTCTATGATAGGCTGGCTGTATCACCTGGTAAAGCTGCACACCTCATGGATAAAAAGGCTGGGTGGAAGACGACCACATAAAGAGTGTATTTTAACATGGCTCACTGTAGCACTGACTTTCCCCCCTTCAAGCTAAGCATGGGAGGAGTGGAGGGACAGTTTTCACACATGACAGCTCCAAAGAAAAACTACTGAAATTTTCAAACAGTGTTAAGCAAATAGTATCTTCCAGTACCAGGGTCTCTGATTTTCTGTCCATGAAATTCATAGTTTTGGGGGTTTTTTTTCTGCTTTCCATCTCTGATGTTCTGAAACTCTGAGCTCATCTCAAAGCTCCATGTTCTGCCTGGTCAGCAACTCAACCTGGTCTCTCAGTTTGCTGTAGGCAGCATGCCAGTAGGACTCAGTTCTCCTGAAGCCCTCCTGCAGTCCAGCAATCTGCTGTTTTAATATCTATCAGTGAAAAAATAAGACTGTGCCATGTCATTGCCTGCTCTGAACTAGGCATGCCCACATTACATATGCAGAAGCAAGCATGGAACCTTTTGTTCTGCTTAAAGGTCTACAGTATTAAGGTATGCAAAAGAAAAAAAAAATCACATTTGAAATTATTTCAAGAAAGAAAAATAAAACCCCCCAAACAATAAAAAAAAAATACTACTTTGTAAAGTTCTATATTTAAAACAAACCACTTGTTACAAATTGAGCCAAGTCCGTGAAGATAATCATGAAATTCAAACTAATCATGCAACTAATCAGCATTATATGTCAATGTCTTTAAGAAAAGGGTAGAATACAGGGTAGATTTTAATGACAAGAATGTCATGTAATCAGATCTTCATGTGGTGAAAGGGCACAAGAATAGTTAGATCCTTCTTACAAACAGCAGGGGATTGCAAAGACATTATTTTCAACTGGATTGAAAATGAAAGTAATGAAAATTGGAGAGGACATTTCCATATACATCCACCTCCATTATTTTTGCCTTCTCCCTTCTTCCCTCACCCATGCTGATGCAAACACTGAATCCTTTTCCTTCAGGGCACTTATGCTGGATAGTGCAAACAGAACACTGGTGGAGTTGAGCTAGAAATGTGCAGTTTGCTCTGTAGCCAAAATACTAAAACAGCTTCACTTAAACATTTCCTGTTGTAAATGCTACCTCTAGAGAAATATGCAACCTAAGGAGAAAAAACATTCGCTGTGTGTATGGTCCAAAATTATGTATCTCAAAAATGTACAAATGAAAAATAAAGTACAGAAATTTTGAACAAAGTACTATGTTGACTATTTAATTGTTCTGAAACTTTTCTGATCGTGAAAGTAATTAAAATTGTCAGTTTGCTGTCAAATATATAAGTTTGGTTTAGACATCCTTTTGCAGCAGAACACTGTTCCAGACATTTCTGAGCTTTACCATTGACTATTCTTTCATTTTATAAAAATATTGCTTTCAGCTGCCCCATCTCTGTTATTGGTTTCACACGGCTTACCACCTTTTTCTCTGTTTATCAGTGATCCTTTAAGAAAATTTTCTCTTGTCATATTACGTCTAGCTGTTTTTAATAGGGATAATAGCCACAGATAATCAGAGATGATTTTATCACTAAGAAGTCTGAAATAGAAGCTTTAAAAAGAAAGAATTCCCTAGAAGAATTTAGATGAAACCATAATAAATGACTGGGGGATGTTATTAGGCAGGTTAGATTGTTAGACACAGGGCTAGATACCATAAAAATACCTCAAAGCCAAAGATCAGAACCATTTAAAGAAAAAAAATAATAACAAATACTCAACACAGGAGTGAGAATGGTGGCCATTAACTGTGTTGCACTTGGCACAATGAGTCCTAATATTTAAAAGTAGGAAAATTCACTATGCAGGAGTTGGAAATTTTTCAAGAGTCAGCTCAGCTGAGCAAATCAGTACAAGGAAGTATGAGAAACACGGGAACATTTTTACTTCCTTAAAAAATGGTAGGTACAACCTATTTTTTTTCTTATACAAAAGAAAGGTATGTACATTTAAAACACAAACCAAAGCAGTATCCTATTAAAATTAAAATCTTCACTAACCATCTAAAGCAAGTAGATCTAACCATCCTAAAGAAGTGGCATGAGTAATTTGCCATGTGTAGGAAATGGAAAGATTCAAGTAAAAACATAGGATGACTGTATGGAAGGATATTAATTGATATGAACTGCATGTTTATTCTACAGAAGACAACTTACTTTCATTTCTTCTGATTTCACATGTTCTCTAGTGACTCTAGCTGTTCCCCTGAACTTGCCCTGGGCAACTTTTTCTTTCTGCAGTGAGCTTGATCTCTGTTGTATTCCAAAGGGTGAGTCAGCTCCTGGCTCCTGACAGTCTCGAGCTGGTCTATTCATGTTCTTCTCACAAGATAAACAAGGAGTACAAAATTGGCCTGTGTGACTGTAATGAAGGACTATCTCCAAATGTACCTTCTTTGGGCATGATCTTTGGAGGGCTTGGGCATGTCCCTCAAATGCTGATACTGCGGAGGGTGTCAACCAGTTATAAGTTGTCAAAATTAAGGTATTTCCTCCCTGGGAACACTCATGCATGCGTTCAGCTGCAGAATTTGTTCTATTTAGCAGCGGGAAAGAATTCTAATTGCAATTTCTGACCATGTAATGACAGTGAAGTTAGAGGCTTTTAAACACGTTTTGTATTCAGAGAGCTAAATTAGGGCAGGCCTGCAGGAGGCACAGCTGGTTACCTGTCAGTGTATCTGTGGAGCCCTGCAGTCATGCAGAGCTGGGGACTGGGCTGTATTTTCATGTGCCTGGTCATTACAACAAATCAGATGATCCATGGACCTGAATGAAATGAGACAAAGTATTTACCTTCCACAGGTAAATATCCTCCGAGATTTAAAGGTATTCAGAAGAGGTTCTGCCTTTGAACTCAATGGCTCAAGACATGACTGATCTGGAAAGGTACTTAACACTCAGAAATGGGAAGAGTACAAATCTTTACATATCCTCAAACAGAGCTTATTTATGTGACTGTGATCTAACTTCTTAGTTAATTTTTAATCTGACATGAAATTATTTGTTAGCTTCATGCTAACAAATGAAAAGTGAGCTTCCAACTCCCTTCATGACCTACAGCCACCATCTGTCCTTCACCATTACTTGAAAAGAAACATGAACTACAGAAGACAGGCACCACCTCATGTTTCCCTCTCAGTAGTGGAGTTTAGAACCTCAGGAGCAAAATGTGAAAGTTCTCACAGATACTAAGAGAAAAACAAACTCCCTATATATCCTGCTGCTCTTTGTAAACAATTACCTAAAGTTCTTGTTGTTGTTGTTGTTGTTGTTTTCCATTCTAAATGTGCTTAACTAATATTCTGGTTAAAAGCATGATGGTGAAAGCCTCAGCAACAGTCAATATAAATATTAATTCTCCTCAAAATAATCAAATTGAATGAGCAAATAGAGGCCCTGTGTGGTTATGTCCAGCCTACCACTCCTCCATATCCAGACCAGTTCTCTGAAATACAATGCACAACAACAAAAGCAAGTTGCAAGATCTATGTATAACATTTTCCACTGCAGACTGAACAGTACTGTGTTGAGTCAAGGCTAGAAAACAGGCCTTGCCCTGAGGAAATGCAATGAGCAGGGATACCATGAGCACTGGTGACACTTCTTTGGAGCCGCTGACAAACTGTTCATAACCCAGCTGTAAATTACAAATAGGAGCTAGGTGCAGAACACAGATAGAAAATACATTAGAAGAAGCTAAGCGCTTTGCACAAACTGGAATTCTTGCTTGCCAGGCACTCCTCTGCATGAGGCAAATTGAGGCAGGGCTGCCTGTGAGGCAAGAACACACATGAAGCAAAAGTCTTTTTTCCAAAAAAAGGTTTTCAGTGAGATGCAGGTGGGAAAAAATAAACCAACCACCATCATGTTGGCTGCTACCATTGGTGCAGAAGGCACACAGATTCCATACTGTGAGGAAACTGTGCATTAAGAATGGCAAACAAGATGCACTTGTTGGAGGAACAAGCAAATAACCATCACAGAATGCTCTGGCTGACACCAAGTGCCAGCAGAGCAACCTCAGTGCTGTGTGTGAGGTTAGAGCCACAGGCTGATGACTTGAGCACTGTCCAGGCTCTCTTAGGCACCTGATACACACAATGCACTACATCCCAACTGGTTTTACCCTCTTGCTTACATGATTTGTGTCTGGAAAGGTCTGAAAACAAAGTGCTTGGAAATAAAGGAATGCATAGGTTTGTGTAGGTTTGGGCATGTCCTGCTGCTCTGAAAAGGATTTTCATTGCTTCCAGTGAGCACAAGTTGTCATGCAGCACAAGTGAACTGCTATCAATGGGCAGCCATCTTGTGTTCCTAATAGGGTCACTGATTTAAAAATGCAAAGCAGATTCTTGGATTGCATAAATTAGCACAGGGCCAACATAGCCAGGGAGGATAAGCTGCATTTAGCAATTAGTTTTAGCTCATAAATTAGAAAAGATGAGTGACAAATGTACACATTATACTGGGCAGGCATTTCTGGATAAACATCTGTGTGGAAAAGCAATGGGCTACTATGGCTAATGACATGAATGAATCCATGCAAGCTCTTTTAAAAACATACATTGTTATGAAAAAGTCAAAGTAATTGCATTGGAAAGGCAGCATGGTCAGCAGGCAGAGAATAAAATGCTGGCAGAATTTGGCACTGCAGTAATTCTGCACCAGTACATCACTCCACAGTCAAAATATACAGCAGTAAAAGTAAAAGCACCACTTAATTTCATTAGAAATTTCATGAACTGCCAATTCCCACAAAAACTCACATCTGGAACATCAATCATGGTCAACTAGAGATCCAAGAAGGATCTTTAATGAAACAATTAAATTTTATGTTGAAAGCATTTTGCTGAAAGGCAGCTATAGGAGAAAATTATACGAACCAATAAATGCAAAATAGCCTTTTGCACTATTCCCATCATCTTTGAAATGAAGAAGAATGGACAAGCAGATCTGAAAATTTTCTTACTTTGTATAATATCAAAAAATAAAAATCAATAAATTATGCCAATTTTGCACCAGTCAAGAACTAGGTTTGAAATGCAAAGAGGAAAAGAATCTCTCCTGTATTTATAGTAGATGGCACTTACTAATTTCTAACAGATTTCACCACATTAAAAAATTGGGGTTGATTTGATTGTAAGCACGCTCAATTTTTGTTAGAGACATTTGTATAGCCTACAATTAGTTAGTGCTGTGAAAGTACTTCCATTACAAACCCCATAATTCCAAAATTATTAATTGCATGGATTTTGTGTTAAGAAATTATTTTTCTTCTATGAAGATGTAAATAAAACCCAGACCAAACTAATACTCCTACAGCATTTAATGATTACAAATTACAAAAGAAACTCACTTGAATTTTCAACTTCTTAATTTGTGTGATGTCAAACGCATCCTCAGCCTGGTCTGAAGAGATTAGTATTCCTGAAATAAGAATGCTGTTGGCATTGATGTGTGCTCTACATGTTTTGTTAACCTCAGAAATATGTGCTACAATTATGTGAGTGTGAGAAGTTTATCCTTACTCTATCAGTGGCCTGATCACATTAAAAAAAAAAAATAGCCTGAGTTCTTACTGCTTTCACTGTAATTCAAAGATATTCAGCAAATTATGTGAAGCATTTGGCATTACTCAGCTTTAGACCCAAACTGCACCAGTGTTTTGAGAGCTGCCCTCCTTCAGTGAGGTGCTTTACTTTTAATCCAGATGGTTAAATAAGTGCTTCAGTTCAAAAAGAACTCAGATGCCCTTGGAAAGAAGCTAGCTGGTAAGTAAGAATTTAGCAGCCTGATTTTAAGGATTCTAAAAGAAATATTTTCCTCACTGCACGCACAAATCAGTTTCTTGTGTATACAGATCTACTTGCAAAAATGCTTTGCTTCTTCATGTTCTTCTCTCACCACAGTCAGTGAAGGGGTTCTCCTGTGGTGTCTGTCAGTCTCTAATCCTCTGCTAAGGATGTCCTGGGCTTCCTCTGGACAGGAATCTATGATAATAAACAGAGCTTTGTGAATATTTATGAACCCTGGGTATGTTTTTAAAACCGCAGACTGTGTAAGTGCAGTAAGCTTTATTCCTTAATCTATCAAAAAGAATTAATGTATTTTTACTAATTATGCAAGTGTTCCATTCCCAGCATAGATCTTAGTAGTGCAATCCAAGCTCTACAAATCAAGTGAAACAGATTTGGGTGTATATTAGTGTCAGTAGCTGTACTCCTTTTTAGGAATGTGAACTCCTTGTGATGAATGTAACTTTCAAAGAGGCCTCAGGAACCATTTTTTAGCAGCAGTCTGGCACGGAGTATTGTGTGCTAGTGGATTGTGACAGAGCAATTGAGAGCCATCAGAAATTGATATTTCTGCCCTGCTGATTATTACAGACAGGAAAACTTATTCTGACTGACCTTACATTAAGAGAAAGCCAATGGGTTTAAGATGAGGAGTCAATGTGTGGGACTGGATTTCTTAGTTTCAGTGAGTCCTAAGAAAAGTCAAGAACCTATTTAATAGAAAGGACTAAAGCTTGCTGAAGCAGGATGCCATTTCATTACCAGACGTAAGATCACTGGCCCAAAGATGAGAAACATTGATTGACCAAAAACCTGGGACCACATTAAGGAAAAACTGAGTGAAGAAGTTCTTAGGAAATTATAACATTGTCATTGATCTGAGGCTTTCTGTGTCTTAGGAGAAAAACATGTAAATTTGAGAGATAATTTACCCGTTTTTTAAAAAGTCACATATGTTATCTCTGAGGAAGTTAAATAGAAAATGTGAACATTTCACTGTCAAGGGGTGAATCATACCTAAGCTACCAGGAATTCTAGCCCTGACTTCAGGGATTCATTGAACATTGCACCCATTTCATGGAATCAAAAGTCTACACCTGAAAGTACACCTCAAACAACAGACTCAGGAAGAATGACTAGTGATGATGGAGAAGTAGGAAAAAACAAGAGGCTTGCAGATGTAGCTCTTCCCTCTTCTCTGTTTTTTCCAGTTTAGGTCTGAGAAATACTGAGAGGTGGGCATATAGCTAGGGAGCACAGAAGGAATAAGTTTTAAATCCAAGACAAATTTTTTTCCCAGTGAAAAAGAAACACAAACCAACACTTGGGTAGTTCTTGCCTAATGTGTCTGCAAAGAGTTTTTTGTGTAGTTCCTCCACCTCAGGAGTTTCTTTAATTTTGAAAGCAGCAATCTCATGAGCCACTCTTGAAGATGGCAGATGTAGGCTTTAAGCACTGCTGACCCTGTTCCCATTCTTTGACTCAGGCTCCTGCTCTCTCCTTTTCAATCTTGTGAGATGAAATAGGGACCGCTGCAAAGAAGAGTGAGCCTTGCTCCCTTTCAGACTGATGGCTCCAGTACTAGAATCACTGCTGTGTGTGCTGCAGGAGTCATCTTGCTGACCTGAAATTGCTTGAATATCTTACTTTCTTGGTGGTGATCTGCTGTATTTCCTAACAGAGATTTTTTTCTGTTCCACTGGGTTTATCACTAGCATAATCACCATCAGGAAGATCCAAGTGTCTGTCAGTGTGATCTGCTCTCTGAGGCACATGCTGGGAGAGATACTGAGCATGGTGAGGTTTGGGGTCATCATTCCATTTTGGGGCTAAGCAGTTTGACTCACAAGAGAAAGATGTAATTTGCCATGTCGAGGCAACTGTTCCCTTCTTTTGCCACTCTTACTGCAAGGTTGAGGATGAGCTTCCCTTCTCCACAGCTTCAGGTGAGCTACATGTAATTTTATTATGTTGTCATCGACCATCTGAAACCCAGTATGGATTTGCCTTCTGCTTTCCGAGTTCTGGCTCCCCACAACAACTTCCTGTGGGCAGACCTGAACCCACTTGTGTGAATTCACCCCTGTGTGAATGCAGGACCTGCACTCCACTCTGCCAGCCTGATGTGATCTGCATCTACACCCTGGAGTGGATAATGCCTTTATAGGACTTCCAAGGGGGTTTTTGCTCCCTCTATGAGATGACCTTTCAGAGGCTGATCCACCCTACCTACTCTACCCTGCAGAGTACCCTCCAAAGCTCTTCCAGCAGTTTTGCCTGGTTTTCCTAGAGGATTCATGTGATGAGTCTCCATGTCCTCACCTGCTTGTAGGTTTGTGTATCGCAGTGTTTTGGGACATGGTTGCAGGATTTTAGGCCATCTTCTCTGGGGTGAGTCACCAAGATTTTCCTTTGAGTCTTCATGTCCTTCAATCACTTCTTTTTCTTCTGCACTTTGCTCAACTACTTTTGTTTCACAGTCAGTTTTAACCTTTATCTCCCTGTCAGCTAAAACACAGTCTGCCTTTTTTTCATGTATATCCATCTGCATGGAGCTACTGACCTGCAGATTTATCTGAGAGCATTTCCCTGGCTGCAGTATGCCTCTGTTCACTTGGCCAGGCTGGGAGAAATGACCCCAGCAATTCAAACCAGCTCTTCTGGAATGCTTGCTGTCCTCTTCTAAAGGCCTCTGTTTAATTTTTCTGAGTCTTGCCATGCTTTCTCATCATTTCAGAAAAACCTTTTGAGGTGTTATTTTTGGCTTGCTCTGGAAGAAAATAAACCCTGACAATCACAGACAGAATCATTCTCCAGAAAGAAGATATTTACAATAATTGAAAAAACTGAGACACCGGAAGTCTGATAGACCCTGAGTGTGGATGAGTACAGAAAAAAAAGCCCTGACATTACAAGGAAGGTGCAAGAAGCACCTTTTGAGAAGCAGTCGCTATGTGATGCTTCCATTCGCTCATTCATTAGAAGAGTCAAAGGGTTAAGATGGTGCTAAATATCTATATGATATATGACAAGAAAAGTTCTGTCCTTTTTTGTTTTCAGGGGAAGTTCCAGTAGTTTTTATGATGTGACACAGAAATACATAGCTGCATGAGTCTGAGATGTTATTTTGCCAGGGAGACACAGAGAAAATTTCCGAGTGATGAAACTCGTATTCCAAGCATCTTGGCCATCAAGGCAAATCAAATGCTGAGTCTGACACCTAGAGGTGTCAGGCATAAGCTCATCTCAAACTGTACCCATGGCAAAAAGCAGAACACTCTCACTGCACTTGGCCTTTGTACAAAATCTGTATTTGGAAATGCCGCATTCTTACAGTAGTGGCACACGAGAGACCAGTTATTATGGAGCAAATGGAGTCAACATTGATGTCTAATTTAACTAAGTGTCTTGAGACCTGGGCACGAACTATGACCCAGAAAATAGGTGGAAATAGAGGAATCTGTAGCCTGGTTTCATGCCTGAGGTGTTTTGGTTTTTCTGAAATTCTTTCCCAGGGAAGCTTTGTAAACATGAGGAATGTTTTTGTAACTGTACCTATGTTATTCATTCCTTCTGACAGGAGTCACTTCTTCTTGAGGTCCCTCTGGTTTGACCAATATGTTTGAAGAGGTTTGCCTTTGTTTCACCAATCAAATTGGTCTGTGTAAAATAGTATATAAGGAAGACACATCCCTAAATAAACATATAGCCTTCTAAATATTGAAGTCTGTGTCGTTTGTGGTGTAAAACAGCGACAGGAATCCAGTGGGAAATCGTGGGGGAATGGATTGTGACTGAATAATACAACCCTTTTCATTTGCACTTTGGGGAAAAATCTTCCAATATCACATGAAAGAACAGTGGAAAAATGTGCTACCATGTAATAAGCCAAAACAGAGCCCACACAATGTCTCTGTCAGTGAGAACTTGTCAAACCCAAAGTGAATGCACTGATCGAAACAGTATCTGTTGCTCCTTCTGCTGTTTATCTATGAGATGGTTGTCTGCTTTAAGTTGCTCTTCAACAAATTTTTCAGAAGTCTTCTGTGTAATACCAGTTGCTGGTGTGATTTGCCTAGGCAAGGAACAAGAAGGTACCTATTTGTAACATTCTCTAGTTAGTTTTCTTTTGATAATTTCTGTGGAGTTGATATGGAGTTTAGAACTGTAAACCGTCCTTGCAATTCCTTTAAAATGTGAAGCTTGTAAGTAAAACCTCCCTTTTGTGAGAATTCAACTCTTATTTTAGAACATCCTGTCTAGACCAAGCATTAACTACTCTTTCAGCAAGCAACATTTTTTGACTGGTATCAGTCTGTCTTTAGAAATAGGTAAAAATAGTCAAAAGGAAAAAAAATTCATTCATTTTCTCCAGACTAGAGTTGATGACAATCACAAAGAACTCACCATCTCTCTGACAGAGTGTCTTGAATCAGATGGTGAAGAGTGATAGAGTAGAAAAAAAAATAATATCTATAATATTGTTGAGGGCCAAATTGACACATGGTTCAAAATGAAGCATAGTACAGCATACATGAATATATTTCAAAGGAAATATGCTTGAGCCTTAACTTAGTCACTTATTAACAATTTTTACTAAATATTAAGGAATTCTAGGGTTAATAGAAGTACTGGTAGTACAGCATATCACTGTCCTTCCTACACCCATCTCTGTACCAATCTGTACAACTCTGTACCATCCTACACCACAGTACCACAGATAATGTTTTGATTTGTCAGTCTGTCTCTGTTATCACACCATGAGAAATTCCTTTCAGGAAAGGGAAGGAAATCTTGTGATTTCAAGGAGGATTAATGTGGCAAGTTTGGGTCCATTTCCCTGCACTTCTTGTCACACATTCACTTTTATTGTTTTCACTTGGTGTCGGATTTTTCCTTTCTTCTTTTTAACATTTCATTTCTTCATTTCTTCCCTTCTCTCCTTGTTTACCTTTCTTCCCTGATTTTAGAATATAAATCAAGATATTTTTGGCAACATTAGTTTGTTTTCATTTCCCCTCATTTCATCTCAGTCCATTATGTTGTCGTTACTTTTTTCCAAATTTTCTGATTTTTTTTTTTTCCCAGTTGTGTTTATTTCATCATATCTACTCTCCAGAGCGTTTGTGAGACTTTGTTCTGTGATTTCAAGCATAGACCTACCCAATTTTTGCCAGGGACACCTGCCACTCTCAAGCAAAGAAAGAGCTCTTGTGTTGCATATGTAACACAAAGAGGAATACCTTCAAGGAAAACATGTGTCTGCAGCTTGAATGACTAATTTCTCACCTACCTTCTATATTTCCAGTCTTCATCTTCCCATCTATGTCAAAATGAGATGAAGAAATCTCCTCCTTTAGTTGTTCTCTTTGTTCTTCTTTAGCAGCAGAAAAAGTTTCAGGAAAACTCCCTTTTTTTTTTAAATTGATTGGTCTCTAAGCAGCAGGAAAAAGGGCAATGCAAACAAAGCCTTTATAGAAGGAATAAATGAAAAATAAACATCCTAAAATAATTTTAAATGTTTGTATTTTCAACAACATACACAAGTCATTGATTTTTGAAAACATTTTACAGAATACAATTTAATTAAGTAGGTGGAAGGATGCAACCTGTGGAAATAAAGAGACCTCTGATCCTCAAATCTAGTGCTGGAATCATGAAAGGATAAATGGTAAGATGCATGTTCCCTGCCTGTATAGACTTGTAATGCTTGCTTGATGTGTTAACTACAGAACATGGAAGTGAAGGCACTGCTAGACAGTACTGAGCAACTTGTGTGTCTATAATTATGTGACTTGTGAGCCAGTTCATTCAACAGTTTAATAAGCAGTATTTGTACACATGAGGGTTTCTAGCCAGGCATTTTCTATTCAATTGCACAAAATTGCAAATGTGTGCATCATCCCATTGAAACTTACTGGCTATGTTCACCACAAGAAGGCAGATTCTACTTCAGTTAATTTTTCTTCTAAGTGTCAACTAGTGGTAAGTTGTTCTTTTAGGTCAAGTTAGGGCTGGCAACCAAACCAAAAAGCCTTTACTTGCTCATTCATACCACACACTGTTGCTGCAGCAGGAATTATATAACTCACTTCATCATGTAAGTACAGCCAGTGCTATTGAAATCCTCTGCAACACACTGGAAGGACTTTCTAGTCCAACAACAGGAATACAAAAGTTTGTATTTATCCCTCAGTCTTTCCCAGCTACACAGCAAATATCTCCAAACATCTCCAGTCCAATGGCAGACAAGCAGCGCTGTTTCTGCAACCTTCTCACCTGCCCTGCCCCAGAATATAGCTGAGGAGGCAGAGGTGACACAGTAGGTTGACAGCAGCAAGAGATGCAGAACTCACATGTCCCTTCTCACAGGTCTCACATGTGGGGTTGTGCCACCTCCAGAATGCTTTTATAGGAGAGGTGCCTGAGCTCTTTAATATTCAACTAGTGCTTCCCAGTGCAAGGCAAGAGCAATATGTCCAACCAGCTGTGGAATTCTTTTCTT